>CAUYPK010124792.1:0-80338 GCA_963574355.1 Loris lydekkerianus | reverse complement strand
AAAGAAAGATGGAGACTTTACTTCTTTCATGTTTACATGGATGGAGCTGGAACATATTCTTCTTAGCAAAGTATCTCAGGAATGGAAGAAAAAGTATCCAATGTACTCAGCCCTACTATGAAGCTAATTTATAGCTTTCATATGAAGACTATAACCCAACTATAGCACAAGAATATGGGGAAAGGGCCAAGGGAGAGGAAGGGAAGGGGGATGTTAGGGTGGAGGGAGGGCAATGAGTGGGGCCACACCTACGGTGCATCTTAGAATGGGTACAGGCGGAACCTACTAAATGCAGAATACAAATGTCTGCATACATTAACTAAGAAAATGCCATGAAGGCTACGTTGAACAGTTTCATGAGAGTATTTCAGATTGTGTATGAAACCAGAACATTGTACCCCTTGATTGCACTAATGTACACAGCTATGATTCAACAATAAAATAAATAAAGTTAACAAGTAGATTTTAAAAAAAAAGAAGAAAGAAAATATTTTAGGTTTTCTTTCTGAAAACACAGGAGACTGCCTATCTTCAAGACTGCGTTAGCCTGAGCATGGTGGCTGACGCCTATAATCCCAGCACTCTAGGAGGCCAAGGAAGGAGAGCTGTCTGAGCTCAGGAGTTCCAGACCTGTTGATTTTAAGTCAATAGCTTAAGACCTGTTCCAGGCTGACCAGGAGTGAGACCCTGCTCCTACCAAAAGAAATAGAAAAACTAGCCAGGCATGGTGGATATGTCTGTAGTCCAGAGACTCAGAAGATTAAGGCAAGAGGATTACTTAAACCCAAGAGTTTGAGGTTGCTGTGAGCTATGATACCAGAGCACTCTACACAGGGTGACAGAGTAAGACTCTGTGTCTCTAAAAAAAAAAAAAAGATAGCCTTAGTGGATTCCAGTCCATATGATAAAATTTAAAGTTACTTTTACATTGGTAGTCTACTACTTACTAGGAACTGAGAAAGTGTTTTCATGTGTTAATTCACGGTTCAGCATACTATTGGTCCATAAGGCAAATCCAATGCAAATTTTATATGGACCATTCATTTATATATTGTCTACCACAACTTTCAAAGTAGCTGCAACAGAGGCTCTATAGCCCATAAAAACCCAAATATTTACATTTGCTAACCCCACATTTGGTGGTGGTTGTTTTTTTCTTAAGACAGAGTCTCACTTTTCACCCTCAGTAGAGTGCTGTAGCATCACAGCTCATGGCAACCTCAAACTTTTGGGCTTAAGAGAGTCTCTTAAGCATTGTAGCCACACAATACCCAGCTACATTTTGTTGTCATTGTTGTTTAGCAGGCCTGGGCTGGATTCAAACCCCCCAGCTCCAGTGTATGTGGCTGGCACCCTAGCCGCTGAGCTACAGGCTCCACAATTCCACATTAGTTTTTCAATTATGATAACATTTGAAGAACTATCCCTTTTTTTCAGATAGAATCTCATTCTGTTTCTTAGGCTGGAGTGCCATGCCATTAGCCTAGCTGACAGCAACTTCAAACTCCTTGGTATAAGCGATCCTCCTGTCTCAGCCTCCTAAGTAGCTGGAACTACAGGTACCTGCCACAATGCCCAGCTAATTTTTGCAATGTTTAGTAGGGCTAGAATCTCCCTCTTGCTTAGGCTGGTCTCCAACTTCTGAGCCCAAGGTATCCTCTTACCTCAGCCTTCCAGAGTGCTAGGATAAGAGGCATGAGCCATCATGCCTGGCCTGAACTATTCCTTTTCATACATAGGAAGAAACTAGGTTTCAAAGAGGTAAAGTGATTATCTCAAGATCACATTCAGGTGGCAGAACCAGGATTGAACCCACATGGTCTTTTTTTTTTTTTTTTTTTTAAGTTTTGGCCAGGGCCAGGCTTGACTGCACCACCCCCAGTATATGGGGCTGGCGCCCTACTCCTGGAGCCACAGGTGCCACCCCACATGGTCTTATCCCCACATTCATGTGCTGACCTCCAAATAAAGTCCTAACACAGACAACCTAAATTAAATGACTAGGCTTATAAGAGAAGTTTGGGTATAATTTTTGCAAGTTCCCCCCTACACTAGAAACTGAGGCACCCAAACACAATGATGATCTATATAAGCAGTTCTCAACCTGTGGGTCATTACCCACAGAAACTGTATTAAAGGGCCGTAGCATTCGGAAGGTAGAGAACCACGGACAGAAAATACACCCTCTAAATATTCAGTGGGAAAATTAGGTTACAAACTCACTTTTTTTTTTTTTTTTTAAAGAGACAGAGTTTCACTTTGTTGCCCTTGGCAGAGTGCTGTAGAGTCACACAGTTCACAGCAACCTCCAGTTCCTGGGCTTAGGGGATTCCCTTGCCTCGGCCTCCCAAGTAGCTGGGCTACAAGCACCTGCTACAACACCTGGCTATTTTTTGTTGCAGTTTGGCCAGGGATGGATTTGAACCCGCCACCCTCAATATATGGGGCTGGTGCCCTGCCCACTGAGCCACAGGCGCTACCCACAAACCCACTTCTTATCAGTGCTCAGATTCCGCCAACAATCCATAACATCTGACCTCTGCACATACCATCATTATAGCAAACTAACTGTAGCCTTTTTCTCTTTTTCCATAGAAACCTCTGCCCCATGATCGCCAAGTGGAGGATTCAGTGAACGGCCAGGCTGAAGCATAAAACAAGAAAGATGAGACAGAGATCCATGTAATCAACTTGCTCATACACACTTAAAGGCCACAAGAGCAGAAACATGAAATGTCACAGCAGCTGAGGACGCTGGTACAGCTGTTGAGGATGCTGGTACAGCTGTTGAACTATTAATACATGGGCCATCCGGAACTTGCCTCTCAATGGATCTAAGACTTCATCGCCATCCAAACACTAGGACTTTGCAAGACCCATTTGTTTATACCAAAATAGTCCCTATTGGTCCTCTGCCCTGGATGTGTGATATTCTGGACTAGATTGCGTTCTCAACTGTGGCCGAGCATAACAAGAATACAATAAATTGGCTCAGCGCCTATAGCTCAGTGAGTAGGGCACCGGCTATATACACCAAAGCTGGTGGGTGCTAGCCCGGGCCGCTAAACAAAAATGACAGCTGCAACGAAAAAATAGCACTGTGGTGGGCACCTGTAGACCCAGCTACTTGGGAGGCTGAGGCAAGAGAATTGCTCAAGCCCAAGAGTTGGAGGTTGCTGTGAGCTATGACACCACAGCACTCTACCAAAGGCAACATAATAAGACTCTGTCTAAGAGGGACTTTACCTAAAAAATGCAATCAGTGTAACCTGGTTTCTTGTACCCTCAATGAATCCCCAACAATAAACAATAAAGAAATGAAAAAAAAAAAAAAAAAAAAAAGGACTCTGTCTCAAAAAAAAAAATAAAGAATACAGTAAATCATATTTTCTGGTCTTTAAGCTGAAAAATCAAAAAAAAACAAACTATTTTACGTAAGGATTTCCAATTATATATAGCGTGCGTGGTTTTTGCCCTTCCCACCCAAAACACTTCTAAAATTACATGACATAGATTTAAAAAGGCATAATCTACTAGGGCAGCAATTCTCAGCCTGTGGGTTGTGACCCAGAGGAGTGTATTAAAGGGCTGTGGCATTAGCAAGGTTGAGAACCACTGTAATAGGAGAAAGTAAAATAGCAAAGCAAATTAAATAAAAATTGAATGCTGGCTCAGCACCTGTGGCTCAAGAAGCTAAGGCGCCAGCCACATACACCTGAGGTGGCGGGTTTGAATCCAGCCTGGACCCGCCAAACAACGACAGCTGCAACCAAAAAATAGCTGGTCGTTGTGGCAGGTGCCCATAGTCCCAACTACTTGGAAGGGAGAGGCAGGAGAATCGCTTGAGCCCAGGAGTTGGAGGTTGCTGTGAGCTGTGATGCTATGGCACTCTACGCAGGGCGACAGCTTGAGGCTCTGTCTCAAAAAAAAAAACGGAATGCTATTCAGGATTTATTGGGGGAGGGCAAAAATTGGGTGCTCAAAACAAATAGATGAATGATTACTGACTAAGCAGAAGAGAGATGGCCAAAAACTAAGCCTACAATGAGAAAAAGCAGAACAGACTACAAGACCCCAGAAAGACTTAGGAACTGGAGGTGCCAGACCTCTCAAAATGGGTAAAGTTAGAGATGAAAACAGAAAAATCAGCTGTAAGTCTGTGAAATTAAGATCCCCAGATAACTGCTCCCAACCTGTGCAGATGGGGCAGCCCTTTCCCCAACCGAGACAAGGGTTCATGCTTGGAAAAGTTAAACCAAGGGGACTATAGAATAATCAGGGACAACAAAAACAGTCAAGGGTGAAGCACCCTTGGGTCATATAGGAAACCCAGGCACTCCCTAGCCTGACTCCCAGAATACTTGAGCCAGGTGTGTGCCTCCTGGTCAGAGGACCACAGGATTTCTCCCAGGGGAAGCTGACCAGCCTCTGAAGATCAAGCGTCCAATCTACTCAGGGACCCCACAAAATAACCTAAAGTCAACACTCCATGCTAAAGGTTCCCAATTGAGAAACTCATCACCCACACAGAACGTTCAAACAGATTTTACTGTTTCATCTTTAAATATGAATGGATATTCTGATGCTTAATAAAGCATAAAAAAATTTTTTGTTTTGTTTTTTTTTTTAATGAATGGATAGCCAGGAATTCTGAGGAAAGCCCTACCAACATTTAGGAGGAAAAAAAAGAAACACAGAGGAAAAGCAACAGAAAAAGAAGATAACTTCAAACCTATTAATTAATAGTAGAGGGAGGGGTATAAAAACCCCCAAACAGGAAATTTTAAGAGAAGAACATTCAAAAGACCAAAAAACAGTGTTCTCAGAAACTAAGTTTCCCAAAGTGGGAAGAAAAGTATGTATAAGCATCATACTTTTATATTCATAAATATAAAAAGCAGAGATGAAAAGAAATAGAAATAAAAAAAAAGGAACACTAATGAAATAATTAAGGAAACACAAAAAGCGAAACAAGGAGAAAAAAAAGCCCAAACTATTATTGATATCTTTTTTTTTTTTTTTGAGACAGAGCCTTAAGTTGTCATAGAGTGCTGCGACATCACAGCTCACAGCAATCTTCAACTCCTGGGCTCATGCAATTCTCCTGCCTCTGCCTCCCAAGTAGCTGGGACAGGCACCCACCACAACACCCGGCTATTTTTTGGTTGCAGTCATCGTTGTTTAGTGGGCCCAGGCTGGATTCAAATCCGCCAGGTGTATGTGGCTGGCACCTTAGCCCCTTGAGCCACAGGCACTGAGTCTTATTATTGATAGCCTTAAAGAGCAAAATCAAGCAATTATAATCAAGAAACAAGAACAGAAAACTATTTAAAATATATATATATAGAGAGAGAGAGAGTCCAGGTGCAGTGGTTCAAGCCTATAATTCCAGCACCTTAGGAGGATCACTTAAAGTCAGGTCTCGGCATAGTGAGACCCCATCTCTACAAAAATACAAAAATTATCTGGGTATGGCGACCCACGTGAGTAGTCCCAGCTACTTAGAAAGCTGAGGTGAGATTATCACTCAAGCCCAGGCGTTTGAGGTTTCAGTAAGTTATGATGATGCCACTATACTACTGCCTAGGTAACAGAGTGAAACCCTATCTCAAAAGGGGAAAAAAAGATACTTAAAGAAAGAAAAAAAGTCTGGGTACCTTGGCTGCCGCTTGTAATCCTAGCATTCACTAGATGGGTGAATTGCTTGAGCACTCAGAAGTTCGAGACCAACCTGAGCAAGAGTGAGACCCCGTCTCTACTAAAAATGAAAAACTGAGGCAAGATGATCACTTGAACCCAGAAGTTTGAGGTGGTTGTGAGCTATGACACTACAGCACTCTATCCAAGATGACAAAGTGAAACAAAACAAAACAGAACAAGAAAACTTTTGGAGGCCAATCAGGGATGGCTCATGCCTGGAATCCTAGCACTCCCTAGGGAGCCCAAGGCGGGAGATCACTTGAGCTCAGGAGTTAGAGACCAGCCTGAACAAGACTGCTTAAAAAAAAAAAAAAAGAAAGAAAGAAAATTCAGACAGGCATTGTGGCAGGTGCCCGTAGTCCCAGCTACTCAGGAGGCTGAGGCAGGAGGATCACTTGACCCCAGGAGTTTGAGGTTGCTGTGAGCTAGGCTGATGCCTTGGCATGCTAGCCTGGAGAACAAAGTGAGACTGTCTCAAAATAAAGAAGAAATAAAATTTTTTTCTGGAAATTAGAAATTTTAGCACACATAATAAACTGAACAGAAATGTTAGAAGATGAAGTTAAAGAAACTTTCCAGAAAATTAAAAAATTAAAAAGGAAGATACACTAGTTGGGCCCAGCAGCTCACGCCTGTAAGCCTAGCACTTGGGAAGCTTAGGCGGTGGATTGCCTGAGTTCACAGTTTCAAGATCAGCCTGAGCCAGCGCGAGATCTCGTCTCTAAAAATAGCCAAGCATCGTGGCAGGTGGCTATAGTCCCAGCTACTCAGGAGTCTAAGGCAAGGGAATTGCTTGAGCCTAAGAGTTTGAAGCTGCTGTGAGTTATAAAGCTACAGAACTCTACAGAGGGCAACAAAGTGAGATTCTCAGGAAAAAAAAAAAAAAAAAAAAATTGGAGAAAAAAGAATATTAGAACATCCATCCAGAAAATCAAACACAAAATTAGTAGGCATTCCAGAAAAAGAAGACAGAAATAGCGAAGAAATTATCAAAGAAATAAATCATGAAAAAAATTACCTAGAACTTTCTGGGCAAAGATGGATTGAACGAATTCATCTTATTTTACTCTTTCCTAAAACCCCAATAAAACTAATAAATCTTGCTGCGAGCTATAATGAAGCCACAGCACTCTACCTAGGGCAACAGAGTGAGACTCCGCCTTAATAAATAAATTAACTTTTTAACAAACCTAAAGAATCTAAAAAACAGCAGGCTGGGTTTAGTGGCTTACACTTGTAATCCTAGCACTTTGGAAACTAAAATGGGTGGACTGCTTGAGCTCAAGACCAGCCTAAGCAAGAGCAAGACTTTTTGTAGACGCTCGGTGCCTGTAGCTCAGTGAGTAGGGTGGTGGCCACATACACCAAAGCTGGCGAGTTCGAGCCCAACCCTGGCCTGCTAAACAACGACAGATGCAACTAAAAAATAGCCGGGCATTGTGGCAGGCACCCTGTAATCTCAGCTATTTGGGAAGTTGAGGCAAAAGAATCGCTTAAGTCAGCGGTTCTCAACCTATGGGTCGCGAACCACAGGAACTGTATTAAAGGGCCACAGCATTAGGAAGTTTGAGAACCACTGGCTCAAGCCCAAGACTTGGAGGTTGCTGTGAGCTACGACACTATGGCACTCTACCCAGGGTGACAACTTGAGACTCTGTCTCAAAAAAAAAAAAAAAAGGTAGAAAAATTAGCCAGGCATGGTGGTGTACACCTACAGTCCAAGCTACTTGGGAGGCTGAGGCAAGACTAGCCTGGGAAGCAGAGCAAGAAAAAAACAGAAAAAAAAAGAAAAAAAAAAAAAAAAACAGAAAACAGCCAACAAATACCACTATAACAATAAAAACATGAGAACAGGCTGGGCACCCATGGCTCAGTGGTTAGGGCACCGGCCACATGCTCCAGGGCTGGTGGGTTCAAACTCTTGGCCCAGGCATGCAAAACAAACAAAAAAATAGCCAGGCATTGTGGCGGGCGTGTGTAGTCCCAGGAACTAGGGAGGCTAAGGCAAGAGAATCACTTGAGTCCAAAAGTTTGAGGTTGCTGTGAGCTATAACAACATAGCACTCTACAGCGGGTGACAAAGTGAGATTCTGTCTCCATGAAAAACAAAAAACATGAGAACAAGAGGAACAAGAGATTATAACAACAATCACACTGTGGAGGATGCAAACAATACACAGCAAGAGGGCTGGTGCCTAAGCCAGGAACCTCAAAACAGCTCAGGTTCCAGCAATGTCCTGTTCTTCTAGAAATAAGGTGAAGGCTGGTTAAGAACAAGTTAGATCCCTAGATTCCAGGCTGTGCTCAGAGAAGTTAAGTTGTTTGAAGACAGTAAAACAGATGCTCTCCAAAATAATGCCTGGTCAGCTTAATGGAGGGCACTGTTATGATGCCAAAGAGAGAAAGATTCAGCAAATGCATAGATGCCCACCCTCTTCCCTAGACACATTCAGTCCTAAGCAGGGGGCTAGAAAACTTACTAGGCAACATGACAAATCCTCAAGGGAAGACCTAGAAACAGGTACATGGTGAGGGGAAGAGGGTTATATTCCCCAATAAATGACCCAGCACTATCATCCTAAAGTGAAGCCCAAAGCCTCCAAGCTCAGAGCTTCCAAATAACTGTTTTGTTTTTTGAGACAGAGTCTCAAGCTGTTGCCCTGGGTAGAGTCCCATAGCATCAGAGCTCACAGCAACCTCAAAACTCTTGGGCTCAAGTTATCCTCTTCCCTCAATTTTTCTATTTTTAATAGAGACAGGGTCTCACTCTTGCTCAGGCTAGTCTTGAACTTGTGAGCTCAAGCTATCCATCCGCCTCAGCCTCCCAGAGGGCTAGGATTACAGGAATGAGCTACCGCCCTCTTTTAATCCTCTCACTCTTAATCAACAACCAAAAATCACTAGACATATAAAGACAGCCTCCAACATGGAAGAGATCAAAACAAACAAAAAGACACAACTTCAAGAAAACTAACAAAAATCCTACCATTAATTTCCTAAAAGATACAACAGAAGATAAAACAAGAACAGAGCTTAACACAATAACGAAGAAAATGCCAGGAAGGCTATGTTAACCAGTCCGTGAAAATGTGTCAAACGGTCTATAAAACCAGAGTATGGTGCCCCATGATCGCATTAATGTACACAACTATGATTGAACAATACAAAAAAAAAAAAAGAAAAATGAAAAAGAAAAGAGATATTATAAAAAAGAAAAAAATAACAAGAGTTTAAATAGTAAAACATGACAACATCAAAGTAAAACTAAACCACTGAGTTGAAAGTTAAAGATGAGGAAATCTACAAAGTAATGCAATATATTGGATATAGGCTTGGCGCCTGTGGCTCAAGTGGTTAAGGCGCCAGCCACGTAAACCTGAGCCGGCAGGTTCGAAACCAGCTGGGCCCGCCAAACAACAATGATGGCTGCAACCAAAGAATAGCCAGGCACTGTGGCGAGCACCTATAGTCCCAGCTACTTGGGAGGCTGAAGCAGGAGAATTGCTTGAGCCTGGGAGTTGGAGGTTGCTATGAGCTGTGATGCCACGGGACTCTACCCAAGGCAACAGCTTGAGGCTCTGTCAAAAAAAAAAAAAAAAAAAAAATGAGGAAGAGGCTCGGTGCCCAGAGCATAGTGATTATGGCACCAGCCACATACACAGAGGGTGGTGGGTTCGAACCCAGCCTGGGCCAACTAAACAACCGCAACAACAACAAAAACAACAACAACAAAAAGTAGCCAGGCATTGTGGTAGACACCTATAGTCCCAGCTACTTGGGAGGCTGAGGCAAGAGAATGGCTTAAGCCCAAGAGTTGGAGGTTGCTGTGAGCTGTGATGCCATAGCACTCTACCAAGGGCAACATAGTAAGACTCTGTTTCAAAAAAACAAGGAAGAAAGGCAATAAAATTAGAAGACCAGTTCTGGAAATCTAACATCCAAATAATAAAAGCTAGAGGAAGAGAGAACAAAGAAAAGGAAGAAAGCACCAGCACAATAAAATCATTCACAAAATTCTCCCATAATTAAGGTATATGAGTTTCTAGAATAAAAAGAGAATATTCAATGCTCAACAGAATTGATAACATTGTGAAATTTCAGATAGTTGTTAATAAAAGAGATTCTACAAGATTCCAGAGAGGGAAAAAAAACAATATAATCATAGACCATGATTCAGAAATCAGAATAATTCAGATATCTCAAGCAGAATAAAAAGGGCAAAGGAGCAATGTCTTCAAAAATCCCAAACGAAAACAATTTCCAATCTGGGATTTCAAAACCAACCAAACTTGTAATCAAGGGTCTGGGTAAAATAAACACTATCTTAAACACATTTTCAAAAAAAAAGTACCTCCCAGACAGGCACAGCGACCCACACCTATATAATTCAGCACTCTGGGAGGCTAAGGCGGGAGGATCGGCTGAAGTCAAGAGTTCAAAACCAGCTTAGGCAATTTAGGAAGACCTCATCTCCGCAAAAAAAAATTTTTGACTTAGCCAAGCATAGGGGCACATTCCTGTAGTGCCAGCTACTTGGGAGCCAGAGAGTTTGAAGTTGCAGGGAGCTATACTCATGCCACTGCACTCCAGCCTGTGAGACAGAGTGAGGCTCTACCTCTTTAAAAAAAAAAAAAAGTATAATACCTCCCATGTACTCTTTCTCAAAGCTACTAGAAAAAGTATTCCACCAAAATGTCAGATCAGCCCAAGGAAGAACACAAGAAGACAAAGAATACAGGAGGAAAAAGACATAACACAGAGAATTGTGAAGGAAGATTCTAGAAAGGCATCTGTCAGCCCACCTAAGAACAAGCAGCCCTGACCCCAGCAGGACAACAGAGGGCTTTAGGAGGGACATCTCCAAGGAATAAAAGGGAACAGATTATTTATTTCAATAGCACTGAGAAGAATTTCATGACTCTAGTGGTTTGGGAATGAATCAGTGATAGAGAGAAAACTGAAGGAAAAAATACGGTAATGATAAGCTTCAAAAAATAAGTTTTACAAGAAAGGAAATAAAATCAGTGTATTAGGTGAACTCAGCTGGTATCACAAAGACATAGGAGGCTGCTGAAAGCAGAAGTCAATGTGTACACGGATGCAGGTGCTGCTAAAGGAAGTATGGAAAACTAAATTCTCATCTTCCCAAGCAGAATGTCCTCAAAGTCTAAAACTGAAAAACCAATAAATACGAAAGAGCATTTAGAAATATACAGATAAGTACTACAAGAGTGAGCTATGGCTGGGTGCAATAGCTCACACCTATAATCCCAGCACTTTGGGAGACCAGGGTAGAGGATCCTTTGAAGCCAAGAGTTCAAGACCAGCCCGGGTAACGTAACAAGACTCATTCCCAAAAAAAAAAAAAAAAAAAAATTAGACAGTGTGGTGTTATGCACCTGTAGTCCCAGCTACCTGAGAGGTTGAGGAAGGAGAACTACTTGAGCCCAGAAGTTTGAAGTTACAGTGAGATATGACTTATGTCACTGCACTCCAGCCTGGGCAACAAAGAGAGGCCTTGTCCCTGAAAAAAAAAAAAAAAAGAGCTGGCTCAGCGCCTATAGCTCAGCAGCTAGGGCAACAGCCACATACACCGAGGCTGGCGGGTTTGAACCCAGCCCAGGCCAACTAAACAACAATAACAATTGCAACAAAAAATAGCCGAGGGTTGTGGCGGGTGCCTGTAGTCCCAGCTACTTGGGAGGCTGAGGCAAGAGAATCACTTAAGCCCAAGAGTTTCAGGTTCCTGTGAACTGTGATGCCACAGCACTCTACCCAGGGTGACAGCTTGAGACTCTGTCTCAAAAAAAACAAAACAAAACAAAAAACAGCTAATTAATGTACACAGCTATGATTTAATAAAATTAAAAAAAGGAAAATAAAAATGCAAACATTTGCAACAGAAAAAAAAAAAAAAAAAAAAAAAAGCTAAAATATTAGGGGGGCTGCTTAAGCAGCAGAGGAACAGTAGTAAGCAGCCACATACATGGAGGTGGTGGGTTCAAACCCGGCCCAGACCAGCTAAAACAACAATGCCAACTGCAACAAAAAATAGCTGGGCATTGTGGTGAGCACCTGTAGTCCCAGCTACTTGGGAGGCTGAGGCAAGAGAATCGCTTAAGCCCAAGAGTTGGAGGGTGCTGTAAGCTGTGACGCTACAGCACTCTACCAAGGGCGACACAGTGAGGCTGTTCTCAAAAAAAAAAAAAAGGGTACTGAATACAGGTTTAGTAATAACTCTAAAATGTAGGACGGCACCTGTGGCTCAGTGGGTAAGGCGCTGGCCCCATATACCAAGGGTAGCAGGTTCAAATTCGGCCACAAACTACAACAAAAAAAACAGCCGGGCATTGTGGCGGGTACCTATAGTCCCAGCTACTCGAGAGGCTGAGGCAAGAGAATCGCCTAAGCCCAGGAGTTGGAAGTTGCTATGAGCTGTGATGCCAGAGCACTCTACCAAGGGCAATAAAGTGAGACTCTGTCTCTAAAAAAAAAAAAAAAATTCAAAAATAAAATAGCTCTAAAATGTACATTAGGGTGGCACCTGTGGCTCAGTGAGTAGGGGGCTGGTCCCATATACCAAGGGTGGTGGGTTCAAACCCAGCCTCGGCCAAACTGCAACAAAAAATAGCCAGGTGTTGTGGCGGGTGCCTGTAGTCCCAGCGACTGGGAGGCTGAGGCAAGAGAATCGCTAAGCCCAAGAGCTGGAGGTTGCTGTGAGCTGTGACGCCACATCACTCTATGGAGGGCAACAGAGTGAAACTGTTCTAAAAAAAAAAAAAAGAACTCCTAAACCTGCATACAGTCACTTAGTAAGGTTATTAAACAATAAAGTCTTTAAAAAAAAAAGTACATTAGAAAAGAACCATAAAAAAAAAAAATCATCAATATGTTTCCTGGAATCCTGGTTAAGTAAAATACTACTTTTAATCAATAAACATTACAAACTAGAGAGACTAAATATACTTAAATCAAGAGAACTAAAAATCCAGATGCCTGGCATGAGCTTATCTCACCTTTTGGATTTCTAAATGAGAGTCAGAGTCATCCAAAAACTCTAGAGGTGGTGAGTGTTTGTCAATGACTGTCCTTCGGTCACCACGTGGCTCCTCACTGGATTTCTCCTCAGGGTCCATAACCACTCTCCTGTGGCAAAAGCTGTTCCTCTCTGGCACAGTCTTTTCCTCCTTCACTCCAACCTCCGGGACGGATTCTTTCTCCTTCTGAGGAGCTGTGACTTTGACATTCCTGGCTGGTCCTTCACTCCTGACTGATCCTTCTCCACTCCTGGTCGGTCCTTCTCCACCCCTGACTGGTCCTTCTCCACCCCTGACTGGTCCTTCTCCACCCCTGGTCGGTCCTTCTCCACCCCTGACTGGTCCTTCTCCACCCCTGGTCGGTCCTTCTCCACCCCTGACTGGTCCTTCTCCACCCCTGACTGGTCCTTCTCCACCCCTGGCTAGTCCTTCACTCCTCACTGGTCCTTCACTCCTGACAGGTCCTTTTGCACAGCTGGGACGCTCTCCTATACTTGGTTTTGCCCTAGCGGTGGCCTCTCCCTTCCTTTTTGGCATCGATTTCCCCAGGATGCCCTGAATAGCCTTCAGGTAGATCACTGTAGAGCCCTGATCTCGAAGTCTATCCCTCTTCCTTGTCTGGAGTTTGTTTGGCTCCTCAGTTGTATCATTCCGACCCTCAGCTTCAGCTGCACATTCAGAATTCGTTGAGTTATGAGAACTATCATTGGAATCAACCTGGAAGGAAAAGAAAAAGATTTTGAAAACACTGTCCCAAGAGTAATTTTGTACATGAAGCATTTGGCAAATTATAAATTAGTGGTGGCTACAAAGGGAAAGTGGCTAAGGCAAAGATCCTGTCCAAGTGGTGGTTTTCATCCCACTCCACTGAGAAGTGCCACCTTGAAAGGGTCTGAATTGCTGTCACCTTATACTTATCAGACACAATCATCTTAATACAGTAGGATAATGAGCTGAAATTAACAGTTTAATTATACTAGACTGTGAACTCATGAAAGGCAAGGACTACCACACATTTCAGAGCACACAAAAGAGCAAAACAGAAGTTCAATATTTTCCCACTGAATAGATCCCTCAGAAACCAGCTAGCCCAATCCCATATCTAAGAGTCAAAGAAACCTAAAGACCCAGTTAGGGGAAGGGCTGGCCCAAGAGACCCCAATCTCCCAAATCTTCGGTGCAGTATTATTCTCACTTTCCCCAAACACCTCAAAAGTACTCTACAAACATCTTCCCTCAAATCATAACCTTGATGTTGGAAAGTGTTTCAGGCTCCCAAGGAATACACTGAAGTCAATCGAGTGACTCTAACTCCTCCCAATCTTAAATCTCCTCCTAGTCAGAGATGAACCTCAGCCCCCTTCTTCATTTCCTCCCCTACTCACTCACTCCAGGAGTCTACAGGGAAAAAAACTAGATTATTTGTCTGCAAATTTGCTGTAGAAACTCTGATCCAGTCTAAGTGCAGCCTGGCATAAGAACACTCCATAAGTCCCCCCTGCAGTCACTCTGTAAGCAGTAGACCATTATCCTATGCATTCTACAGCCTCTAAAACAAAACTTTTTAAAATCTGTGAGTATTAAATTCCTCTCAAAAGTAAATACACTCAGGGAGGGAAACTCCACATACCAACCTCAATAATACTTTTCCTCTAATGAGGAAAAGAATCTTCTCCAAGGAATGTCCAGAAATAAAGGAATGGTTGAATAGTCACATACCTTTAAAAACATTGCAGCTTTTTAAAAGGGAAGGTTGCTCTAATGTTCATGCTACATAATAGGAGTAAAAAAAAAAAAAAAAAGTAGCTGACTAACAAATACAAGGTATTCTCACTTTTGAAAAGACAAAAACATTTTATATGTATATACTTACAAAGCCTAAAAAGTTATCTTTGAGATATGGAATGGAAAAAGACTTAACGCTCTTGTAAGTTTGTATAGTTTGACATTTTTCTTCCAAGAAGCACATAGTATCTTTTTTTTTTTCTGAGACAGAGTCTCACTAAAAATAGTGCCCAGCTATTTTTTGTTACAGTTGTCATTATTGTTTAGATGGCCAGGCCCTGGCTCAAACCCGCCAGCTCCATGCATGTGGGCTATAGGCGCCAAGCCAACACATAGTATCTCATGTGTCTATACAGATTATCTGGGGAAGATAATGGGCCATTTTTGTTTTCATTATACCTTTCTGTATTTAAGAAATTCTAATAATTAACATTGGTAACTCCCTAGGCTTGTCCTATAGGTCACAGCTCCAACTACCCAGCTACTTCTCCATTACCCATTTCTCTGCCTGCTACCAACCACCTGCCATTCTGGGCCCATCATGCCCTTACGCACTGTCATCAGCACATCTTATTTCCTCTGTGAGGCCCTTGCTTCTGTTCCATTTTATTTCTGACAAACTCTTACGAATCCTTCAAAGGCCCCATCTCCAGTGTCTGACTGGTTCTCCACCTCTGCCCCCTCCCTTCCTGCAGGCTAAGTAGGCATAAGGCAATGTAGAAAAGAGGGGCCTAAAGCCAACTGAGGAACACCTGCAGCTTCCTTCAGAAGGGCTCTGCTCCTCACTTCAAGCCCACTGGTGCCATTGGGAAGTACAGACCCAGAGTTATAGATGCAGGGTTTTTTCCCCAAGTAAAACCAGAAATCTTGAATCTAATGCATTTTTTCATCCATTCAGCAAGTACTCACTGGACACTTTCTCTGCCTGCAGGCCTATTCTGGATCATACAAAACACCTGCCTCCTGGCTTGGCACCTGTAGCTCAGCAGCTAGAGCACCAGCCACATATACCAGAGCTGGCAGGTTTGAATCCAGCCCAAGCCTATCAAACAACGACAACTACAACCAAAAAAATAAATAGCCGGGTATTGTGGCGGATGCCTGTAGTCCCAGCTACTTGGGAGGCTGAGGCAAGCAAATCGCTTGAGTCCATGAGTTTAAGGTTGCTGTGACCTGTTATACCACAGCATTCTACCCAGGGCAACAAAGTGAGACTGTCTCCAAAAAAAAAAAAAACCTGCCTCCTAGAGTTTATCTCTAAGTGGTGAGAGAAGGGAAAAATGGAGGAAAAGCAGGGCAAATAAGTAAAATATATGTTAGAGTGAAAAATGACAGACATCACCAAGTCTTGAGTTCCAGGTAGAGACTTGGGCTGAGGTCATAAACTCTTTGTGTGCAGACACATGTGACAGAGTCTCACTCTGTTGCTCCAGCTAGAGTGCTGTGGCATCAGTCTAACTCCCAGCAACCTTTAACACCTAGGTTAAAGGATCTTCCTGCCTCAGCCTCCCAAGTAGCTGACTATAGATTATGTGCCACCGCCCCCAGCTAAATTTTTCCATTTTTTTTTCTTAGTAGAGACAGGGCCTCACTCTTACTCAGGCTGATCTTGAACTCCTGAGCTGAAGCAATCCTCCCACCTCAGCCTCCCAGAGTGCTAGGATTATAGGTGTGAGGCCCCCATGCCTGGCCAAGGTCACAAATTCTTAATGCGAATTTTCCAAAATGTTATATACAGTGAAGACCTAGCAGGCTACATTCAGTCCATGGACCAGTGGTTCGCCAACACTATTTATGAAGTCCAGAGCTATAGTTGGGGAAGAAAAAAAAAAAGGGTAGTAATACAATAATATACTTCTACTTCATGTTTTCATATGGAATTACAATTTACCAAGCTGCCACAGCTATCACTCCTCATTCACAGAAAGGGAAACTGCTACACAGCTTGTGAGTGGCAGACACAGGATTCAGACTCAAGTCCTCCCTAAAATCCTAGAAACCAAGGGAGAAGAGTAGTGAAAATATGAAAAACATGATAGAAACACTGAGGAAGAGTTTCAACAGGTGACAAAAAGCAATAAAGGTTAGGAGTAGGCAGAATGTGGGCAGAAAGTGCAGGAGAGAAACTGCCTGCTTCAAAAAGGAGATTTCGTTCTCCCTGGCAACAGTGCTAGGTGAGCGGCTCTAGCCCCTCCACCACTGAACAATCCCAACAGTTCCCAGCCAGCACCTGCCTTCTCTTTCCCTAGCCTTCCTCTCCAGAGTGCCAGAGGAGCTCTAAAACTTGCAAATCCTACACCAGCACGCCTCAGCTTAAAACCTTTTGGGCACACTGAGATGTCCTTTGATCTTCCTTGTCCATCAGAACTCAGATGTTAGCTATTCAGTGAAGAACTTCCCAATGGTTAGCTGCTCATTCTACTGACCCTCGGATACTTCAAACATTACCTGTTACAGCACTGTTCACTGCCCTGTAACAAGAAATTTTTCAGTCTGCCAAGTACAGCCTTAGTGTCCCTGGCTTTTATAAAATAACTTTACAGAGTGGTGCCTGTGGCTCAGTGAGTAGGGCGCTGGCCGGGTTTGAACCCGGCCACAGCCTAACTCCAACAAAAAAATAGCCGGGTGATATGGCAGGCGCCTATAGTCCCAGCTACTCAGGAGGCCAAGGCAAGAAAATCACCTAAGCCCAAGAGCTGGAGGTTGCTGTGAGTTGTGATGCCACAGCACTCTACCAAGGGCAACAAAGTGAGACTCTATCTCTAAAATAAATACATAAAATAATTTTCCAACCCCTAGCACTCTCCACCCAAGCACTGGTCATCTGCCAAGGGAAAAGAGAAGACACAGGAAGGGGTATATTACGAAAGCGCTATAATTTGACAGCCAAGCTATCTGGGTGTATCTCCCTGCACAGCACTCATCTTGCTGCCTTCATCCCTCTACTCCTCCCATCCCGTGCCAGGAGAGAGCAGAGCACATGCTCCCTCCCTCTTCCAGGTGCAGCAGTGCAAAGCATACTGGCTCTGAAGCCAGAGAGAAGCTCTGCTGCTTGCCAGCCACACGGCCATAGCAGGTTATTTAACCTTTCCAAGTCTCATTTTCCCAGTGCTTACACATAAAGTAAGTGCTCAAGTACTTTTTAATTGTTATGAATCTATTTGTTAACTGATAAGCAGAAATAATGCCACCTATTTCATGAGACTCTCAGGATGTGACACTCTATAGGTCAAACACTAAAAATTAACTCACGCCTATAATCCTAGCACTCTGGCAGGCTGAGGAGGATGGAAAGCTTGAGCACATGGTTCAAGACTATCCTGAGCAAAAAATCGAGACCCTGTCTCTAATAAAAATAGAAAAAACTGAGGCAAGAGGATCACTGGAGCCCAAGAGTTGGAGGTTGCTATGAGCTATGACACTATCGCACTCTACCCAGGGTGATAGCTTGAGACTCTGTCTCAAAAAAAAAAAAAAAAAAAAAAAAAACACTAAAAATCACAGTTGATCAGGGCCTATCACATCATAAAAGCTCAAATGTTCCCTTCCATTCTTCCTTCCCTAAATTGAATGTAGAAATTTAGATATATCATAATAAAGACTAAATATAGAGAACTTGAAAGTGCTCATAATACAGTTAACCTCCTCTGTAAAGGTTATAAGCTAAGATCATCAGGGTAAGGTTGGAATTTGAGAAAACCTCTCAAATAACTGCCCTGGAGGTAAGAAGGGAACAATGTGAGGTCAGCCAGCAGTGTTTCTAAAATGCTCACTCTAACTTTCTAAATATTTTATGACCCGGCACAGAGCCTCTGTGTTAAAGGACAGGGGAGAGGAACACAAAGCCAAGTACATATCCCTCAAAGTTTATGGAGCAGACACAGAAGGGAGGTGAGGGTACTCTGGAAGGAACTGAGGGAGAAGATGGCATTTTTCTGAGTGCCCCTTAGCTATGGATGCCGACAGGATTTAGTACTTATGGCCAGGTGCAGTGGCTCATGAGTATAATCCTAGCACTCTGGGTGGCTGAGGCAGGACAAAGCTCAGGAGTTCCAGACCAGCTTGAGTAAGGAGACCCCATCTCAAAAACAAACAAACAAACAAAAACAAAAAAAAGAAAAGAGAAAGAAAGAAAGAAAAATTGACTCAGGCCTAGTGGCAGGCACCTGTAGTCCCAGCTACTCAGGAGGGTGAAGCAGGAGGGTCACTTGAACCCAGGAATTTGAGGTTGCAGTGAGCTAAGCTGTCCATACAGCACTCTAGCCTGGGCAACAGAGTAAGATTCTGTCTTTACAAAAAAAAAAAAAAAAAAGGACTTAGGACTTGTTAGACAAACAAGCTCCCACAAAGCAAAGCAAGAGTATAGGGAAGAGGCACAGATGGAGGGGAAAGGTAAGACAGGTGTTTTGAAATTCATTAAGATGAGTAAAGTACTGTTCCTTGTTTTCAAACTGACACACACACACCCTGGGCAAAGACTTTAGCACTGCTAGAGATGGACAATTAGGAAAATATCAAAATCCTCTTCAATAAGAGTGATCTTTCTACAATGCAAATCTGCCTTTCCCCTGTAAAGAACCACATATAAGCATTGTAATGGCTTAGAATATAATCCAAATTCCCTTAGAATAAAGCCCACTGCCCTCAGTGTAGAAACCAAAGTCCCTTGGCTTCTAAGACCTGGCTGCAATCTGCCCCTTCCCTGGCTCCCTAGCATCCCACAGGGTGGACAGTTACGGACTACACTCCAGCCCTCCCTCTAGTCCTCCCTCCAGACTATGTGCTCCCAGGAATGTTCTCATCATTTCAAGACCCAACAGCGTGCTTTGATACACAGTAACCCTCAAGTGCTTATTGAAACCATTAAACTGGCAAAACAAAGCCCCCTTGGCCTGAGAAAGATAGGTCCATACTAGAATTAGACCCACCCAAATTAGAGACCACACCCTCAACTCTTGAGTTCCCAGAAAGGCCTAAGCCAAGGATACAACAGACCTGAAAGACTAAAATAAATGTCCTGCCTCTCCTTAAACTAGGCTTCACTTTATCTATAATTGTCAGTGAAGCTGAATTTAATCCACATTATTTTATACTGTACCCAAGTCCTCTAAAATTGTGTCAAGAAAGATCTTTATGACAAGATTAGATTGTATGGCCAGCCAGTGGCTAAAGCCTATAATCCTAGCACTCTAGGATGCCAACGCGGGTGGATTGCCTGAGCCCACAGCCTGAGCCAGAGCCAGACTTCGTCTCTAAAAATAACTGGGTGTTGTGGCGGGAGCCTGTAGTCCCAGCTACTCAGGAGGCTGAGGCAAGAGACTCACTTGAGCCCAAGAGTCTGAGATGGCTGTGAGCTATGACACCATGGCACTCTACCAAGGGTGACAAAGTGAGACTCAGTCTCAAAAAAAAAAGTATGAAATTCATGTACCCTCAAGAGTTCTGATTGCAACATCCACAGTAAAAAAGACCTAAAGCACTTCAGGCTCCCCAGGATAAACAACCAGATACCCTTTCTTTTCTCAGCTCCACATAAGAAATAGCTGAGGAAAAGGTTAAAAGTAAAGCCACTTTCCGGGCAGCGCCTGTCGCCCAGTGGGTAGAGCACCGGCCCCATATATCGAGGGTGGCTGCAACAAAAAAGCCGGGCATTGTGTCGGGCACCTGTGGTCCCAGCTACTTAAGAGGATGAGGCAAGAGAATCACCTGAGCCCAGGAGTTGGAGGTTGCTGTGGGCAATTAAAAAAAAAAAAAAGGTAAAGTCATTTTCCTTAGGGCTTGTTTTTATTGCTGTTGTCAAATAACTTTCAGGGCAGCCTCTCTCATCCCAAATAAGACTTTTCTTCCACTCCTCCACATGCAGAACTCCTTTTTTTTTTTGAGACAAGCATCTCAAGCTGTCACCCTGGGAAGAGTGCCATGGTGTCACAGCTCACAGTAACCTCCAACTCTTGGGCTTAAGCGATTCTCTTGCCTCAGCCTCCCAAGTAGCTGGGACTACAGGCACCACCGCAACACCAGTTTTTTTGGTTTTTTTGTTGTAGCTGTCATTGTTGTTTGGCAGGCCTGGGCTAAATTTGAACCTGCCAGCTCCGGTGTGTGTGGCTAGCGCCTTAGCCCCTTGAGCTAGAGATGCTGAGCCTTTTTTTTTTTTTTTTGGACAGAGTCTCACTCTGTCACCCTGGGTAGAGTGCTATGGCATCACAGCTAACAGCAACCTTAAACTCTTAAACGCAAATGATCCCCTTGCCTCAGCTCCCCTCGCCCCCAGTAGTTAGGACTACAGGCACTAGTTTTTCTATATTTGGTAGAGACAAGGTCTCACTCTTGCTTAGGCAATCCACCCGCCTTGAGAGTGGTAACCGCAACAGCCTAACTACTTACTTGAGCTCCAAAACCTAGAATGCAAACTCTAAGAAGGTCATGATCTTTGTTTTGTTACTGGAGAATTCCAAACACCTAGAACACTGCCTGGCATAAACTAGGCCCTCAATAAATTACTATATTTACTCAAAGCCTAACTGAATGTGCAGATGAAATGTACCTTCTCTGCAAAGCACTCCTCAGTCTGCCCCAAGAACTTATGAAACCCTCTTGCATGTTTCCATTGGGGCACTAAATACTTAACCTTCAAAAAAAGAAAAAACCCACACCACCAAGCAGTGTGCTGTAAAACATGGCTTTGCTGGTGAAAAACCACATCAAGAACAATTTCCTTGGTTCTGTGATTCAGAGTACAAAGGCACAATTCTTTAAACTGACAACCAAATTAAATACATCTGTCTCTCTTAAGCAGGCACTCCACCTTCTGCTGCAGCAATTCTCCAACCTGGCAGCACATTTACAACTACCCGGGAAGCATTTAAAAATCTGGAAGCCCAGTCCACACCCTAGTCCAATTAAATCAGTTTCTCTGAGATGGGAGGCAGAAATAAGCGTTTTTCCAAATAGCTTAGCGTGCTGCCAAGTTTGAAAACTACCTTCCTATGAACTTTAGGCCACCGCCACCTCTGGAAGACTTGTTCTTCCGAGTTTGGGTACAGTAGACTTTTGGGAACATGCCAAAGACCTTCAAGCATGTGATCTTTTTTAGTCTCCTTCCACCAAAATTCCCTCCTCCAACCTGAAGCCACGTGGAAGGGGCCTCATCGACTGCAAGGCGTGGCAGCCACCTACCTTAAGGCTGCAGGCTTCCTCCTCTAGAGAAGCCATTTCTTCTACAAAGGAGTTGGCAGGGTGTAGAGGGGATCCCCCTGATGAAAGGTACCCGCGAGTGCTCCGAATCAGGAAGCCTTTGGAGGCGGCCCCGCCCACACCTGGGCCGGAAGAATTGTTACAGTAGGAGGAATTTCTCCCTCGGGATGAGCCCCAGGGTAGCCGCGGCTTGCAAGCCACATCATCCTCCTCCTGGGCTTTCAAGCACTGGGGGCTACCGGCCCCTCCTGAACGCGACACAGAGCTACGACGAGCTGGCCGGCTGGAGGGGGCCACATCACTGGGCTCCCGGAGGCAGCTGCGCTTGCTGGGACACCCTTCCGACGTGCTGCTCCAGTGGTACTTGACCTTGCGCCTCTCCGACGCCATGGGCACCTGCAAGGTAAAGGGGGCCTGGATTCCAACAACTCCTTTCCTGGCTGCCCCACCTCAGATTCCCACCACCCCGGTCCCCCTAGGGAGGGCGAGCCAGCGGAAGGTCAGAGTCAGGGACTGGCCTCACTGACCTTTCCCTCTTCTTTCCACTGCCCATCACAGTTCTCAAGGTTTGCGAGATACCAAAGCGCTTCGACTCAGCTTGCAATTCCAAAGCGCTTCAGAGAAGTCAAATCGATTCGAAATTTACTAAAGGCTTCGGTTTGGCTTCCCAGCCCACCGCAGGCTCTGCGAGATCCCAGGAGCTTCAGTTTGCAGGCGCTACTTCAGAGACGCCAAAGCGCTTCCGGGACTACAAAGCCCTTCAGAGCTGTCAGAGCGCTTCAAAAGACCGCAGGCGCTCTAAGGTCCCCACATGGCGGCCGGACCGCAGCCCTAGGGCCAGGCGCGCGGCCCGGAGGCCCCGGCCGCCTAAAGCCGGCCGGAGGGCAGGGCCGGAACCGGCGCCGCAGCTCGCCCTGCGCCCGCCGCCCCGCCGCCCAGCGCTGGGCCGGAAGGGGCCCGAGCCGCCCCTCGGGAGCCGGCGGCGCCCCAGTCGGCCGCCTCAGGACAGACTCTCGGCCCGCTCGGCCGCCGCGGCCCAGACGCCGGCCCTGCTGCCCCCGCCGTCCCGCCTGCTCGCTGCCCGCCCCAGTCCCGCGGCCCGGCACGGACTCCGCCCGAGCTACGACCACTCCGGCCTCCACGGCGTCCGCCCTCCGGAACCAGCCCCGAGGCCCGCAGCCCGGCGCGCGGCGGGGGCGGGGCCTGCGCCAAACGGAGGGCGTCCATTGCTCGAAATGGCAAGGGGCGGGACTCCGAGCAAGATGGAGCCCGCCTCTTGGTCAGGAGGCTTGGGGGCGGGACTCTACGCCTCACGAAGCTTTTCCATTAGTCGGAAATCAGACGGGGCGGAGCCACTCACGTGAGTTGGAAGAGCGCGAAGCTGAGGCCAGACCGGCAGTTCCTCGGACCAGCCCTTTGTGCTGGTAGGGTGCGCATGTATCTCTGAACGCTGCACCCTGCTGCTCGGCGTTGGCCCGGTCTCTGCCCGACGCTTTCAGATCCAGATTCACTGATCGAACCTACACCAAACCTTGTACAAAGAATCGTCACCCCATAGAGCAGGAAACTGGCTCAAAGACACAAGTGACACACCCAGAAAGGGGCAGAATTAGAAGTTAGAACTTAGAAGCTACAAAAAGAGACAATACAAAATGTAGACTATCCACCCTGCAAAACATAGCAAAGACAAGGTATAAATTTAGGAAAAATATTTGTTAACATATGACCAAGGGCAAATTCTCCCAATAAGGTAATTCAGTATTAAAATGGGCAAAGGAAATGACTAATGAATAGAAACAAATTACCAATAGCTGGGCGTTGTGGTGGGCATCTGTTAGTTGGGAGGCTGAGGCAAGAGAATCGCTTAAGCCCAAGAGTTTGAGATTGCTACAAGCTATGACATGGCACTCTATCCAGGGCCACAGCTTGAGGCTGTCTCAAAAAAAAAAATTATCAAAGGCTCTAAAACATGAAAAGATGACTCCACTTCAATCATGAAAAATATACAAATAGGGCGGCGCCTGTGGCTCAGTGGGTAGGGCTCAGACCCCTTATACCCACGGTGGCGTGTTCAAGCCCAGCCCCCGCCAAACTGCAACAAAAACATAGCCAGGCATTGTGGTTGGTGCCTGTAGTCCCAGCTACTTGGGAGGCTAAGGCAAGAGGAGTTGGAGGTTGCTGTGAGCTATGACACCAGAGCACTCTACCAGGGTGATAAAGTGAGACTCTGTCTCTTAAAAAAAAAAAAAAGTACAAATAATGGCTCATCACCTGTAGTTCAAGTGGCTACACCAGCTGGAGGGTTGGAATCCAGCCCGGCCTGCCAAACAACAATGACAACTACAACCAAAAAATAGCTAGGCATTGTGGCAGGTGCCTATAGTCCCTGTTTCTCGGGAGATGGAGGC
Organism: Loris lydekkerianus; assembly: GCA_963574355.1. NCBI lineage: Eukaryota > Metazoa > Chordata > Mammalia > Primates > Lorisidae > Loris > Loris lydekkerianus. Next base: position 56,214 of record CAUYPK010124792.1, on the reverse strand, counting down.
AAGAAAATTGCTTAAGCCGAGGAGTTGTGAACTGTGACCCCACGGCACTCTACCCAGGGTGACAGCTTGAGGCTCTGTCTCAAAAAAAAAGTACAAATAAAATTATAATTTTTCAGTTATTAGATTGACAGTGATCAAAAAGAGTGGTAGTATACTTTATAGCTAAGGAAATGCACACTACAACTATAAATTGGTACAATCTCCTTGGAAGACAGCACTGCAGTAGCAGGAATAAAAACAAAACCTCAATATCCATCAGTAGGAGTTGGTTATATACTACATGCACTATCCATATGATGAAATGTCAAGCAAAAAAAAAAAAAAAAGTGAAGTGATCTACTCTAAAAGTACTGTTAAACAATGGTCAAGAAAGACATGAAAAAACAGAGTCTAAAAGATTATTAAGGAACTACCCCATGGATAGCTAAATAAAGGCCAGAGGAGCAGAGCTCCAAGATAAATTTGGCTTTCTTTTTTCAAATGCCTAAGGATAACCACTTTGTGTTTGTTACTAACAGCTGAGATGTAATTTACATACCAGAAAGTTTACCCATTTAAAGTGTATGATTCAGGCCAGGCTTGGTGGCTCATGCCTGTAATCCTACCACTTTGAGAGGCTGAAGCAGGTTGACCCTTTGAGCCCAGGAGTTGAGACCAGCCTGAGCAACATAACAAGACTGTCTTGGTGGGCAGCGCCTGTGGCTCAGTAGGTAGGGCACCCACCCCATATACCAAGGGTGGAGGGTTCAAACCCGGCCCCAGCCAGAAACCGCAACAAAAAATAGCCGGCATTGTGGTGGGTGCTTGTAGTCCCAGCTACTCAGGAGGCTGAAGCAAGAAAATCACTTAAGCCCAAGAGTTTGAGGTTGCTGTGAGCTGATGACACCATGGTCCTCTACCGAGGGCGATAAAGTGAAAAAAAGACTGTCTTGGCTGGGCATGGTGGCTCACACTTGTAATCCTAGCACTTTTGGGAGGCCAAGGTGAGAGGATCACTTGAGCTCAGGAGTTGTTCAAGACCAGCCTGAGCAACAGTGAGACCCGGTCTCTACCAAAAATAAAAAAATTAGCTGGTAGTCATGGCAGGGTGCCTGTAGTCCCAACTACTCAGGAGGCTAAGGCAGGATCTGAGGTTGTTGTGAGCTAGGCTGATGCCACAGCACGCTAGCCTGACAATAGAGTATGACTCTGTCTAAAAAAAAAAAAAAAAAAAACACCTTGTTTCTATGGGGGAAAAAAAGTTGGAGAGTGTGGCAGGTTCGAACTTGGCGCAGGGCCAGGTAAACAACTGCACCAAAAAAATAGCTGTGCATTGTGGCAGGCGCCTGTAGTCCCAGCTACTTGGGTGGCTGAGGCAAGAGAATCACCTAAGCCCAAGGTGCTGTGAGGTTGCTGTGAACTATGATAGCAGGACACTCTACCAAGGGCAACATAGTGAGACTCTGTCTCAAAAAAGAAAAAAAAAAAAAACAAGTTAACCAGGCGTGGTGACATGAGCCATTTCAGCTACTCCAGAGGCTGACGCAGAAGGATTGCTCAAGCCTAGCAGTTTCAGATTGTGTTAAACTATAATGACACCATTAAACTCTAGCCAGAGTGACTGAGCAAGACACTATCTCAAAACGAAAAAAAGGTATTGCCATAATCAAATTTTAGAACATTATCAGCACCCCCTAAAAGAAATCTTGTGCTCATTATCATAACCCCCACATCCACACTTCCTAGGCCACCACTAATCTAGTTTCTGTCTCTATAGATCTGCCTATTTTGACAAAATAAAAATGGAATCATACGAGTCTGGCTTCGACTTAGAATAAAAATCTTTTCAAGGTTCATCTATGTTGTAATATGTATCAATTTTTTTTTTTTTTTTTTTTTTTTTTTGCTTGAGAATTTGGTTGAGGTACTTTTTTTTTGTTGTGTTCATTTTCTTTTTTTAGATGTTCTTCCTCTGGCTATGCTCTGTCCCCTTGCCTTCCCAGTAGCTGGGATTACACGACGCCCACCACAACGTCTGGCTGTTTTTGACGTTAGTAGAGACGGGGTCTTACTCTGGCTCATTGTTGTTGGTATTGGTCTCCAACCTCTGAGACCAGGTAATCCACCTGCCTCGGCCTCCCACAGCGCTGGGACTACAGGCGTGAGCCACCACGCCCGGCCATATGTGTCAATACTTAATTCTTTGTTTTATCTACCCATTGGTTGATGGCTATTCTGGTTGTTTCTACTTCCTATTTTTGGTTATTATGAATAAAGCTTTTTTGAACGTTGGTTTGAAAACTTTTGTATGGACATATGTCTTCCTTTCTCTTGGATAGATACCTAGGATTAGAATTGCTGGGTCATATGGAAACTCCCATATGCCCCATTTTACATGCCTACCGCCAGTATACGACAGCTCCAATTTCTCCACATCCAGGTCAACACTTGTCTTTTTTTTTTTTTTTAACACTTGTCTTTTTGATTATAGCTATCCTAGTCAATGTTAAGTGGTACCTCATTGAGGTTTTAATTTGCATTTCCCTGATGACTAATGAATGAGCACACCAAGATTAAAAAAAAAAAAAATTATCATCCCTGGAAAGACACCCCCAACCTACTGACAGTGGTTGTTCTGGAAAGAACTAGGAGACTAAAATCTCAGTGGGAAAATGACTTCCTTCCTACCATGTAACCTTTACATACTATTTGGATTTTTTTATGTGAATCTATTAACTTTAAATAAATTCAGGTCTTCCCTCTAGGGGAAGGGGGTCCATGAAAAGACATTGTGGTACCCGTAAGTCCCTGGAATGCATAGACAGAATTGTGTAAATTGTGTTGTAAGGGCGGCGCCTGTGGCTCAGTGGGTAGGGTGCTGGCCCCATATACAGAGGGTGGCAAGTTCAAACCCGGCCTTGGCCAAACTGCAACAAAAAAATAGCTGGGTGTTGTGGTGGGCTCTGTCTCTACAAAAATTAAAATTAAAAAATCGTGTCGTAAGTATGTATATATTTATACCTTGCTGAGCAGAGACAGTCTATGTGCTTTCATCACATTTTCAGAAGGATTCACTGATTTCTCCAAAAATATATGAAGCCCTTGTCTGGAAATTCAAGTACGTCTGAATAACCAGTACCCTACTGGTGTTAGTCTTCCACTGCTCAAACAACCTTGGAAACATCGTGCTCCTGAATATAAGCTGTTCACCACATCCTGGGTCCTGTTTGGAGCACAGGATGCACATTCTCTTCACAGCTACCAGAGCTTCAGACAGGGCTGTGTGTACAGATCGCTGTCCACCTGGGCTGGAGCCTGGCTCAGCTACGTTACACATCAAGCCAATGTTGTCCTTGCTGGGGGGCTGCTTTCATAGGCAGACCTGCCCCTGATAACAACCCTACCAGACAGGTACTTTTTATTCTTCCCATTTGTATAGTGAGGAAACAGAGGTTCAGAGTAACTCCCTAACTCAGCCCAATATCACCAGCTTTTAATAGCCATAGTCAGAGCTGGGCCCTAGTTCTTGGCCACCCCACTATTTCCCTCTCGTGGATAAGGAACACCTTCTCTAAACAAATTCATCTGGACCAAAAACTAATTACAATACAAGGCAGCCATTGAGTTTACAAACATATTTTTATTTTACAAAAAAGAAAAGAAAAAATACACTATATTAGATTAGAATTACTTTAAATATGACATTTCTCCCAGTGAATTTTAAATAGTATGTTTCACAAAAATATTTGCAACATGACTTTTCAGAAATACACCCACTGCATAAACATTAAGTACATGGCAGAAATACACATTTAAGACATTTTACTTATTTTATAAAACAGGACAAGTGGATTTTTCCACGGATTAATACTTCCATAGCCACTGTCTCACCTGTTCCTCCCAACAGCCCAGGGAGGGAACATGAGCAGGTGCTATTTTACTTACAAGGAAACTGAGGTCCAAGACATTGAATGATTGACTTAATTAGCAGCAGCAGCAGCCATGAAACATATTCTCCTGATTGTTCATCCAGCCATAAATAAAACACATTCTCAAGATAAAAGCCCCATCAAATACTACCATTAAGGCCGGGGCGGGTGGATTGCTTGAACTCAGGAGTTCAAGACCAGCCTGAGCAAGAACAAGACCCCGTCTCTAAGAAAACAGCCAGGCATTGTGATGGGTATCTGTAGTTCCAGCTACTGGGGAGACTAAGACAAGAGAATCACTTGAGCCCAGGCGTTTGAGGTTGCTGTGAGCTATGACACTATAGCACTCAACCCCAGGGCAACTGAATGAGACTCTGTCTCAAAAAAAAAAAAAAAGAAAGAAAGAAAAAAGAAAGAGCATTAGTGGGATGGGAGGATAAAGGTGCTGAGCAGGCATTTCTGCAGGTTGCAAGATTTCCAAAAAAAGGAAGTAGAAAACCTAGACAGCCTTTTGCCAGACATCTGGCATTTGTAAAACTTGAGACCTGAAGAAGTGAAGTTAAAAACTCCACTCCAAAGGAGTAGGGCGCCAGCCCCATATGCCAGAGGTAGAGGGTTCAAACCCAGCCCCGGCCAAAAAAAAAAAAAAAAAAAAAAAAAAACTCCACCAGCGACACAGTGGCTCACGCCTGTAGTCCTAGCACTCTGGGAGGCCAAGGCGGAGGATCACTTGCACTCAGGAGTTCAAGACCAGCTTTAGCAACCCCATCTGTACTAAAAATTGAAAAATTAGCCAGGCATTGTAGCAAGCACCTGTACAGTCCCAGCTTCTTGGGAGGTTGAGGCAGGAGGATTGAGCCCAGGAGTTTGAGGTTGCTGTGATGCCACATCACTCTAGCCTGGGGCTACACAGTGAGACTGTCTCAAAAAAAAGAAAAAAACAAGTTCCAATGAAAGAACTCCACTGGAACTCAAGTTGAAAATTGTTCAGAGTATGGAAGTTTGCAGGTGGCTGTCAGCAAAGATGACCCAGAAATTGTGACTTTGGAAAATGCCATTGGCATTGCAGAATGCTGTCAGTTATCAGGGTGGTGGGACAAGAGCTCCTAGGGTAACAGCATCTACTGTGGAGGGTTACCATCACATACTCCCCAGAACCACAAAACCATCCATGTAGGCCCGTGAACCAGTTTCTGCTTCAGTTTTCTCTCATAGCTGGTTCTGACCAACAAGAGGATTTGTCAATATTTTTTTTTTTTTTTTTTTTGCAGTTTATGGCCAGGGCTGAGTTTGAACCCACCACCTCCGGCATATGGGACCAGCGCCCTACTCCTTTGAGACACAGGCCACAGGTGCCATCCAGGATTTGTCAATTTTTGTGTCTCTAAAAGCTGAGGTCCCTTCTCCTCTAACTCATTCTGGGGAAATGAAAGTTGAGTTTCCTGCCAGATCTTGGCTTTTGCCTCAGACCTTCTTGATCCGATGCTGGTCTTTCCAATTAAGAACAAGGGTCCTCAGCTGTGTTCCACTCATCACAGGCCAACAAGCTCGAAACTGTCCAGTTTCTCCTCTTTGTAGAGCAGAATATTCTCCATCAGTTTCCTTTTGGCCTCATTGATTTCAATTTTCCACGAAGTATCTTTAGCTTTAGCTGATGTTCAATAGAAAGTAAAAATGAGTGACTTGAACAAAAGTTACTATTATAATCCTTAGACTCACTTACATAAGGTTTCTGAATCACACCCAGTGTAATGAGCATTTTCATCTCTCCTGCCTTTGCAGGGTGGAGCGAATACGGTTCACAGCCTGTCTCTCTCCTTCCTCCCCATGGAAGGAGGAGAGCCAGAGCCTGGGACATTTATCGAACCATGCTTACTAGGGGACAGACACACTTCATTGGAAAGGCCTTCCTAAATTTTATCTAAGAAGGAAATCTGGTGTATTTGCACCTGAGTGGCAGAAAGGAAAGATATCTTTAGGAATGGTTGGCAAGGATAGGGTTTGTGCTGTGAAGTTAGGATGGACAGGTGGGCAGGGGCAGACCACCCAGGGCCCTGACTTGATCCCTAAAAGCAATGAAGACTTTAAACAAGGGGTGGCACGTACTATGTTTGTAAAAAGCCACTTTGGCTGGCTCCTGGAGAAATCACTGGTGAGGGAGGGCCTAGGGTGGATGGAGGAGGCAGAGAGGCTATACAGTTTTCCCAGCAAATGGCCAGGAGCTCAGAGAAGGGGACAAAGCAGATGGGGACGGAGGTGAGAAAGATTTGGGAAGCCAATGGATGGTAGTGGGTGACTGAGTAGACATGGAGGACAGGGAAGAGAAGGTGTCACAGATGACTCACAGGTCTTTTTTTGTATAATCAGCTGTTGGTGAACAGCTGAATAACAAAATGACAGTGGATAAAGGCATCCGGAAGAATAAATGGAATAAATGATAGGCTGAAGACACACGTGGGCACGTAGAAGCACTCTGACCTCCACGGCTTACCATCCCGGGGAGGCTCCGGACCGGCAGAGGCCACATAGGAGGAATCGGCCTGCAGCCTTCCTTCCTCATTTTCTGTGGGGAGAAATGAGGCGGCAGCTCCTGCCCAGGATGCTACCCCCTCAGAGGAAGCAGCATCAAGGCTGGAATTGTCAACGTCATCTGTTTCCTCTGGGGTGTTGGAGGAAGAGCCTATGCCCTCAGAAAGCTCACGCCAAGGGTGTGATGACTCCTGACCTCGGAGCCGCTCTTCCACGACAGCCACAGAGCCACGCACCTTGGGGAAGAAAGGAACAAGAATGCTCATCAGGAACTCCTTCTGAAATAAAAAAATCTAATGCCTGGTCTCCCAGGCCACAGAAGAAAGAGAGACAGACACTAAAGAATCAAATGCTGGGGTGACAAACATTTTCACCTGGTTGTTTACTCTCACATTAGCTTGAAATAAATTTACTTTTCAAATTAAAAAAAAAAAAAAAAAAAAAAAATGCTGGGGTGACGCCTATGGTTCAAGGAGTAGGGTGCCGGTCCATGTAGCGGAGTGGCAGGTTCAAGCCCAGCCCTGGCCAAAACTACAAAAAAGAAAAAAAAAGAATCAAGTGCTGAGTGCTTTGGAAAAGCAACATCCTTCCATTGAAAAGATCTGAACTTGCCCCCCACTCAGCTGGACCACAGACGAGATCACATGACCCCAGATGGGCCAATCATAGAACCCCATTCCTTTGACCATAATGATTAGTCCACGTTTGGGCATGTGACCCATCAGAATTCTTCCCTAGGATTTTTCTACCTAGAGCTTATTGAGCAAAGAACCCCCAGGTTTATATACTGGACCCAATCCCCCTTACCTGGGTAGACACTTGACCCACGTTAGACCAATCAGATTGTCCCTGAGAGGTCAGAATTAGGATATAGAAACTTGGTCTCTCAGTGAGGACAGAACTATAACATGCAAACGGAGGTGGCCATGTTCTCTCACCAAGAGAATGGAGACAAAGAGAAAGGGGGCCCACAGAGAGGAATAAAAGGAGGAAGCAGACCGGAGTGAGCAGTCAGAGTTCTGTTAACATCTGAGGCGCTGGTGCTGTGCTGCCCCAGGCCCAGCAACACGTGCACTCGGTTCCCTGCTATCCATATACCACCCCCTTTGCCAACATGAGCTCCAGTAAGTCCTGCTGCTTGTAATCAAATACAGCTCTGGTTTACAAAGTCATGTCTTGGTAAAGGGCCAGGCTCTGGTGGCCCCTGGGCAGCAAGGCCCTGCCGAGAGCGAGGCTTACCTCCTCTAGGCTGGCGTTGCGCCTCCGCAGGCAGAGGCAGGCAGCCACGGCCAAAGCCTCGGCGCAGTCCTCTGGCAGCCCCCCTGCTCTCCTTTCCAGGTAGTTCTGGCAGATCTCCTGTGCCATCACCTTCTCCACACCGGTCCTCCTGGAGCAGAGCGAGGCAGTGTTGCTTGGAATTTCACTGAGGAGTAAATCTTTCTGCAGGAAGAAGAGTAGAAATGTCCCCATGTGAGCTGCAGGCAAACGAGGGGCCATGTGCCCTATCCTCCTCCAGGATCAGAAACCCAAAAGGATATTTTATAAATAAATGCAAGGGTCCCAGAAACAAATAAAACACCTAACTACTGGAGAATTACTGAATTTCCTACAAGCAAAGGACCTACCATAGTGTCCGCACACCACAAACACAGGCAGTTGCTTCAAAATACCTACTCCTGAAACTAAGACAAACATTAAACAGAACAATGAACCTAAAGCAGAGGGGACATCTGACACAGAAGAAGCATTCAATAGCCTATCAGTGATAATAAATAATAATTACAGCAGCCTACCATTTACATGGCTCTTCCTACATGCTGAGCATCTTACTTAAACTAATAATATCATTTCATTAACAATTATATATAGGAAATCTCTTATTTCAAATGTAGGACTCTGATCATATATATATATATATATATATAAAACAGGAAATCCACCATATAATAACATTATGTCTATACTTTTTATACATTTTGTATTTACATAGTATATATTGTACAATATTTTTTACTACATAAAGTTCAGGATTGTGTATTATGTATACAACTGAAGACATACCATATAAATAATATCTCTTTACAAATATATATTTAGTTAATATAAATATTATGTTATATATTTCATGTGTAACATGGTATATATCTATATATTTGCACATATATGTTACAAATATATTGTATTAAGTACTTATATTGATTAAATATAAAGAAATTAAAGTAAGGCTGGGCGCTGTGGCTCACGCCCGTAATCCTAGGAGGCCGAGGCAGGCACATTGCCTGAGTTCATGAGTTCGAGACTACCATGAACCAGAGCAAGACCCCATCCTAAACATAGCCAGGGGTTGTGGCGGGTGCCTATAGTCCCAGCTACTCAGGAGGCTGAGGCAAGGGGATCACTTGAACACAAGAGTTTGAAGTTGCTGTGAGCTGTGACACCATGGCACTCTACCGAGGGCAACAAAGTGAGACTTTGTCTAAAAAAAAAAAAAAAAAGGGCAGCGCCTGTGGCTCAGTGAGTAGGGCACCAGCCCCATATACCAAGGGTGGCGGTTTCAAAGCCGGCCACAGCCAAACTGAACAAAAAAATACCCGGACGCCTGTAGTCCAGCTACTTGGGAGACAGAGGCAAGAGAATCACTTAAGCCTAAGAGTTTGAGGTTGCTGTGAGCTGTGATGCCATAGCACACTATTGAGGGCAACATACGGAGACTTTGTCTCAAAAAAAAAAAAGCAAATTAAGGTAATTGTACATAGCAGTACTATTGATTTGTAAGCATAGTTATTAACTAGCATTAGTCTATTATATCATTGTACTAACATTTACATGTATGGTCTATTTGTATAAATAATATTTACATAAAAATGTTTCATACATATTGTATTTGTCATATATATATCACATATCATAGTAGAACCTCTAAAATTAATCACCTCCCTATATTGACCACCTCCTCAAGTTGACCTAATTTTTATAGATGAGATAAGCACCACATGTATGTATCAGCACAGTAGACCTAGTTCCTTATGTTGACCACTTTGGCTTTTTTGTTTGTTTGTTTGTTTTTTCAATTTGGCCGGGGCCGGGTTCGAACCCACCACCCTTGGGAAATGAGGCCAAAGCCCTACTCACTGAGCCACAGGCACTGCCCTATTGACCACTTTGTTACACAGAGGTTCTACTGTATATACATACTTTTATTAATATTATTATTTTTATTTTATTATTATTTTTATATTTTATTATTTTATTATTTATATTTTATTATTATTTTTATTATTTTTTTTTAGAGATATGTCTTGCTCTGTCATCTGTCACCCAGGCTGGAGTACAGGGACATGCTCATAGCTTAAGGAGCCTCAGATTCCTAGGTTCGAGGGATATTCCTGCATCAACCTCCCAAGTAGCCAGGATTACAGGCACATGCCACCAAACTTGACTTATTTTTTTGTAGAGAGAGAGTCTTACAACTTTGCCCAGGCTGGTCTTGAACTCCTGGGCTCAAACAATCCTCTCTGCCTCCCAAAATGCTAGGATTACAGGCATGAGCCACGGTGCTCAACCTAAATAATGTTATATGTATATATTTTGTAATTTATATCATAAAATATATAATGTTTTATATTGTCACATTTGTAAATGACTAAATCAAATAAAAAAAAGTGTCCCCTCTCAAACTGATGAAGAAGACTAGAGCTTGCACAGGATTTGGAATTATGCAAAAAAATAGGTTCAAATTCCAGTTTTACGGCTGATCTCACTGAGGAACATGAGACAGGTCACATGAGATTGACCTCAGTTTTCTCAATTGCAAAATGGAAATGACAATTCTGAACTCCTATGGTTGGTCCACCATGAGAAACAGTCAGGAGAGTGCTGTGCTGAAGACTCAGGCTAGGGACCTGAAGTCAGGAAGACCTGACTCAGAACTCTAGCTCTGACACTCTGATGCTTAGTAACTCAGGGGTCTCAGGCAAATCTGCTTTCCTCCTCTGTAGATGAACACATTGACCCTTTCGTGGGGATTTTGAGATGATTTATAAAGACTCTAACACAGAGTCGGGCTGTGTTATTGTATTTTTATTTTTTTTGTTTTTTGTTTGAGACAGAGTCTCAGTATGTTGTCCTTGGTAGAGTGTCGTGGCATCAAGCACACAGCAACCTCAAACTCTTAGGCTCAAGCGATTCTCTTGCCTCAGCCTACCAAGTAACTAGGTCTCTACCCTCCCTACCCACGTAACTGTGCGGCCCAAATGTACCGCCCGGGCAGATGTGACTGGTTCCCATACCAGGTAAACTGGGCTTCGGTTCTTGTCCATCGCAGGGATGCCAGTGAGGACCTCAGCTAATACCTGGAGAAGAGAGAAGATGGAGTTAGCTCGATTCAGACTTTCATGCAAAAGGCCAGGCAGGAGATTCTAGCCAAGTGAGAAGCTGCTTCTCAGTTATAAAGTCTGAGCTCCAGGCCTGGCTCTGCCATTTGCCAACAAAGACACTTGCCCAAAATCCAGGACATGTGACTATCACTAACTAACCCCTTCCTCCAATTAAAGATGCCACCCAGCTGCTAGTGGAATTAACAGCAAGGCAAGGAAGGCAAGGCAAAACGTGTGTGTATATTCTATTACCCTAAGATTTTTATACACGCACACATATAAGTGTATATATATATATATATATATATATATATATATATATATACACATATACACTCAGTATGTTTAAAAGATTGTTCCACTTAAAAATACATCAGGAATGGCAAGCAGGCAATGTTGTTAATCTCAGAGAAAGAAGGAATCCACATGCCAATAGCTATCTATTTTATATAGAAAGTCTCAGAAACAGCTGTAGCATGTTTCATCTACAGGACTTTATTAATATTATTTATTCATGGGCTCAGCATCTGTGGCTCAAGCAGCTAAGGCGCCAGCCACATACACCTGAGCTGGTGGGTTCGAATCCAGTCCGGGCCCGCCAAACAATGATGGCTGCAACCAAAAAATAGGCAGGCGTTGTGGCGGGTACCTGTAGTCCCAGCTACTTGTGAGGCAGAGGCAGGAGAATCACTTGAGCCACGGAGTTGGAGGTTGCTGTGAGCTATGACACCATAGCACTCTACCCAGAGCTTGAAGCTCTGTCTCAAAAAAACAAACAAACAAAAATTATTCATGAATGCGGTGATTTTCAACTGGTGTGCCGTGAGAGGATTTTAGGTGTGCTGCAGAAAAATTTTTAAATCCTTAATTTATTATTAAATTTATTTTTAATTAATCATTATTAAATTATTTTAGAAAGAAGGTCAAAGCACAGTAAATATACTCTTTCTTTGACTCTTTTTTTGAAAGTCTCACTTTGTCACTCTTCGCAGACTGCCGTGGCATCATAGCTCATCTGTTAATAGACAGCCAACTGTGAATATTTAAGGAGTGACTAACCCACACTTTGTGTCAAATCCCTCTCCACAGCCTCTCCTGAAGCAAGTTAGAATAGGGTAACATTTACTGCCAAGAATCCCTCCAAGCATGGAGGAAGCAAAGAATAGGGCTTTGAGAGGACCCAAGCCTCCAGGGCTAATAACAGGCTGCCAGTGGCCAAGAGGGGGCAGCAGAGGGCACTCCTGCAGGGATTGGAACAGGTGCCAATTGAGAAGGGACTCCTGCCCCTGCCGGGAAGGGAGAGGACAGAGCAGACAACAAACACATCCTCTGGGCTCAGCGCCCTTAGCACAGTGGTTACAGTGCCGCCCACATGCACCAAGGCTGGCGGTTCAAATCCGGCTGGGGCCAGCTACACAACAATGACAATTGCAAAAAAAAAAAAAGTTGCCAGGCCTTGTGGCAGGCGCCTATAGTCCCAGCTACTTGGGAGGCTGAAGCAAGAGAATCGCTTAAGCCCAAGAGTTTGAGGTTGCTGTGAGCTGCGACTACCAAGAGCGATGTAGGGAGACTCTGTCTCAAAAAAAAAAAAAAAAAAAAAAAAAATCCTCTGCCTCTTCCACATGGCCGGCTCTGTGCCAGACCCCTCAAAAGTCATTTAATGCTCCCCATAAATGGAACCTAAGTTCAAAATCATTAATCAGTGGCAGGGCTGAGAAAATGGGTGGGGGGAACCGGTCAGTACTCAATGAATGAGGAAGTCAAGTATGACACCAAGAGCTAAGTTAGAAGGTCAAGAGTAAACAGAAGCCCGGAGTGAGGGCATGAAGGCAGGAATAACAATAGCCACGATAATAATAAAGTTCTTGGTATGTGCAGGGTACTGTGCTGGGCAGTTTATATATATTATCCCATTAACCTCCACATATATCATTACCTTCATTTTACAGAAGATACAACCAAGGCTCACAGATACAGAGCTGTGCCATAGGTCAGACAGCTGAAAGTCACAGCTGGGGCCAGGCTACAGTGCCTAGCGGCCTAGGAGGTCAGTCTGCTGGGTCTTAGGGCAGCAGGAGCTGGGGCTCACCCCACTGAGCTTTACTAAGCAACTCAAAGTAAGGCTGAGGGAGGCCAGGAGAGTTGAACAGGCTGCAAGACTCAAGGGAGCAGAATTGGCCTTTGGACAGAGGGCAGAAGGTAGCTCTGGACCGGGGCTCTAGTGGCAGAGGGGGACAGACAGGAGATTACAGTCAGAGAGAAGATGTGCAGAGTTCCAGGCCAGAGAGAGAGGGCAAAACTGAGCTGCAGGTGTTAGCACTTGGCTGAGTTCAACAAGACTGTCACTTTTCTCAGCCAGCATTTTCCATGTTGAGTTCCTTGGAACACTGTTAGGAACAGATAACAAGCTCTCATAGTGAATAACTTTGGGAAACACTGCTTGCCCCTCTCTGGAGAATTCACAATTACCAGATTAAAGGTTCACTACCATATTAAAGGTCAAATCAATCTTGTGGTAAAGAAGCCTGCTCAACTGCTTCACCCAGGATTTCCCAAACCTATTTGGCCACTGATTCCTTTTAACACATCAGTTCCACAGGGATCCAAAGGGACTGGTCTTCTATGGAAATACACTCTGGAGATTGCTACGCTCGGACTACAAGCTCCTGGGGGTGGAACTGTGGTTTAGTTACATTCACATTCCAAAAGCCTAGCACAAAGTAATGATAGGCAGGGACAGGATGGGTGGACAGATGCTGAATGGACAGGGGATGAAGAAGCCAGGACAGACAACTGGACAGACAACTGGAGGGCTGGAGGGGATCCCAGAAGTCAGGAGGTGGTATTGGTGCCCTACTAGAATCTGGACACTTTTGAGTGGCTTTACTTCAAGGATAGGCAAACATAGTAAAAAAAGTTCAGGCGACAAAGTAAACATTTTAGTCTTTGTGGGCCATATTTAGTCTCTCTCACATATTCTTTTGTTTGCTAAGTACTATCCTTTATAAATGTAAAAACTATTCTTAGCTCACAGGCCACACAAATAGGCAGTGGGTAGCTAGGCGTTCTGATGCCTGTAGTCCCAGCTACCTGGGAGACTGAGGCAAGAGAATCACTTGAGCCCAAGAGTTTGAGGTTGCTCTGAGCTGTGACGCCACAGCACTCTACCCAGGGCAACAGCTTGAGACTCTGTCTCAAAAAAAAAAAAAAAAAAAAAAAAAAAAATGGCTCGGCACCTGTAGCTCAGTCAGTAGGGCACTGGCCACATACACTGAGGCTGGCAAGTTCGAGCCCAGGCCAGGCCTGCTAAACAACAATGACAACTGTGACCAAAAAAAAAAAAAAAATAGCCGGACATTGTGGTGGATGCCTGTAGTCCCAGCTACTTGGGAGGCTGAGGCAAGAGAATCGCTTAAGCCCCAGAGTTTGAAGTTGCTGTGAGCTGTGACGCCATAACACTCTACCTAGAACAACATAGTGAAACAGTGTCTTAAAAAAAAAAAAAAAAGGCAGTGGGCCCTGTCTGGTCTGTGGGCCACAGCGTGCCAGGGTTGCTGCACTTTGATGGAACATGTATATGCACCTCTACCACGACCTACACTTATGAAGCGCCGCAGGAAGGACACAGGGGTACGTGCCCAAGTCTATGCAGGAAGCTCTTACTATGCCAAAACTGAAGATGTCCACCCGCTTTGTCAGCTGCCCCACCCTGATGAAATCTTCTGGAAGATACGCAGCTGATGCCTGGAAAGGGTGGGTCTTCATCATGGTGTATTTTGACTTTTTGTTGACAGGACACAGGTGAGTCATTGGGTGAGCCAGCTTGGGAACAAGATTTTGGTCCAATAAGACATTGGAGCTGTGGAAAAGAAAGCAGAGAAAACCTCCTCATCTTCAGCTGGATAACAAGAGATTGCCATGGAGACCCTTTTGGGAAACAACTTAGCAGTGAGCAATTTAGCCCTTACAAGTTGAGATCCCTGAAGACCCTTCACATGGGGTCTCAGAGCCAGCCCCGACAGAGGAAAAGAGGGCCCACTCCCTCTAGTAAAGGAGGATGAAGTTAAGATTGAGACTTCCTGCCCCCAGAATGTGGACAAAGCGGTACAGCCTCCCTGATCCCCACAGATGTCAACCCCATCAGCCTCAGTTCACTGAGCCCATAGGTTATGCTGGCCTGGATGACTCAAGCCTAAATGCCAGCATTGTTTGTGGCTGAACCTGTCTAGATTGTGGAGAATGAGAAAAGCAATAAAAATATCCTTTGACCCAGTCATCTAACTCATGGGAGTGAACTCTAAGAAAGTATCCTAGGGGCAGCGCCTATAGCTCAAAGGAATAGGGCACTGGCTGCATATGCCAGAGATGGCGGATTCAAACCCAGCCCCAGCCAAAAAGTGCAAAAAAAAAAGTACTCTAAAGGGAAATTTTAAAAGTGAACCACATGTATAAAAATATTCAGTATAGGGCAGCACCTATGGCTCAAAGGAGTGGGGCGCTGGCCCCATATACCAGAGGTAGCAGGTTCAAACCCAGCCCTGGCGAAAAAAAATGCAAAATATATATATATATTCAGTATAGAACTAACCTTAAACAGGATTTTAAAAAGCAGACACAATTTCCAATATTTACTGTTAAGTAAATAATTGGCAAATCCCTTTAACGGCAGGCTAAGAAGGCAAGTGGTACCATTGGTTGAGTTATGGAGTTATAGTCATGGTACCACTTGGTTGAGTTCATTGTAAAAACAAAGAAACAATCAACAAACAACCAAAAATAAAAACATGATGATGTGCAAAGTGGGGAAATGTTTACAATATTTAAATGAAAGGAGGAAGGCTAGACATGGTGGCTAAGGCCTGCAATCCTAGCACTCTGGGCGGCTGAGGTGGGTGGACTGTCTGAGCTCAAGAGTTCCAGACCAGGGTGGTGCCTGTGGCTCAGTGAGTAGGGCGCAGGCCCCATATACCGAGGGTAGAGGGTTCAAACCCAGCCGCGGCCGAACTGCAACCCAAAAATAGCCGGGTGTTGTGGCAGGCGCCTGTAGTCCCAGCTGCTTGGGAGGCTGAGGCAGGAGAATCGCGGAAGCCAAAGAGCTGGAGGTTGCTGTGAGTCCTGTGACATCACGGCACTCCACCGAGGGTGGTAAAGTGAGACTCTGTCTCTACAAAAAAAAAAAAGAGTTCCAGACCAGCCTGAGCAAGAGCAAGATCCTCATCTCTAAAAACAGCCAGGCATTGTGGTGAGTGCCTGTAGTCCCAGCTAAGTCAGAGGCGGTGGCCAGATCAGCCCAAGAGTTGGAGGTTGCTGTGAGCTATGACGCCATAGCACTCTACTGAGGGTGACTAAGTGAGACTCTGTCTCAAAAAAAAATTTTTAAATAAATGAAGGGAGGGAAAAAAAAAAAAACAGAGTAAAAATGGGTAATCCACAACAGTGCCACCTGAGGGCTGATCTGAGTGGGTGGAGAATGAAAAGAAACCTAACAGAGGCCCTTTTGAGGAGACAGGTCAGTGAGACTTCTCACCTTTCTCGCTATGATAACTGTCAGTACAATTAAATAAAAATCAGAGGAAAGAAAAGAGGAAAGGGCCTCCCTGTGTCAAAAGGAGAGAACTTTGAGGAGTTCTATGGTTCCAGAGCCACTTCTATCAGATTTTCTGTGCCGTCCTGGAATCCTTTCCCTCGCTGCCAGGCCCTAAACAGGAACCTCTCACCAGATGCAAGGCACTGGGATGCTGGGGTGCTGGGGTGCAGGCCTCAGCTGCCAGAAGCCTCCCTGACAGATGCTAACACCAGCAGATACACGAGCAGGAGACATTTCTCTGAGAAAGGTCTGAACAAGGAGTCAAAATCCCAAGGGATCAGCGAACACGGCTCAAAGGGGCCAGGCCAGCTGCTAAGCGGACAGTAAAATGAGACAGAGTATGGAAGGTTTGCTGGGAAAACGACATCTTAGAAAGATGATGTGGGCTCGGCGACTGTAGCTCAGCAGCTGCGGCACCTGCCACGTACACCGAGGGTGGGGGGTTCAAACCCGGCCTGGGCCTGCCAAACGACAATGACAACTACAACCAAAAATAGCCGGGCGTGTGGCGGGCGCCTGTTGTCCCAGCTACTTGGGAGGCTGAGGCAAGAGAATCGCTTAAGCCCAAGAGTTTGAGGTTGCTGTGAGCTATGACAGCACAGCACTCTACCCAGGGCACTAGCTTGAGACTCTGTCTCACCAAAAAAAAAAAAAAAGAAAGAAAGAAAGAAAGACGATGTGGTGACAGGGGAGCAATTCATGCTGAGTGATCAGGAATGGAAGGAGGTTAAAGGAGCTACAGGGAAGGAGAGAATTATGGACTTCTGGATGAGAAAGTTGGAAAGGGCTTTAAAATCAAATGAGGAATTTTGGGTGAGTGTGACTTGGTTAACTAAGTATACACTTTTTCTGTAAAATGTGATCACCATGGCCCAGCACAGGGGCTCATACCTGTAATCCTAACACTCTGAGAGGCCAATACAGCTGGATTGCTTAAACTCAGAAATCTGAGAACAGCCTGAGCAAGAGTGAGACTCTGTCTCACTAAAAATAGAAAAACTAGCCAGGCGTTGATGTGGGTGTCTATAATCCCAGCTACTTAGGAGACTGAGGTAGAAGAATCACCTGAACCCAGAAGTCTGAGATAGCTGTGAGCTATAATACCATGGGACTCTAGTCTGTGAGCTATAATACCATGGGACACTGTTTCAAAAAAAACAAAACAAGGTTAGGGCACCAGCCACATACACCTG
Organism: Loris lydekkerianus; assembly: GCA_963574355.1. NCBI lineage: Eukaryota > Metazoa > Chordata > Mammalia > Primates > Lorisidae > Loris > Loris lydekkerianus. The sequence continues at coordinate 38,621 of CAUYPK010124792.1, read as the reverse complement.
GGCCAGCTAAACAACTGCAACAACAACAAAAAAACCAGCCGGGCGTTGTGGCAGGCACCAGCTCCTTGGGAGGCTGAGGCAAGAGAATCGCTTAAGCCCAAGAGTTTGAGGTTGCTGTGAGCTGTGATGCCACAGCACTCTACCAAGGGTGACTGTCTCAAAAAAAAAAAAAAAAAAAAGACTTTTAGACTGTGACCCATGACTTCTAGCCTACAAATGATCCCCCCATGACACAAAGATACAGATTCCCATCATAGAACAATGGCACACCATTGTTACTACAAACATCATGAGACTAACAGAGGTCATACAATCACTAGTAAAATAACAGCTAATAATTATTGATACAGAGTGCAGAAAATTGAATTTAGGAGACAACTGAGGTAATGCACAACCAAGGAAACCAGGGCCAAGGAAACACCAAAGAAGGCCTTGGGGGAACCAATGGGAGTTCTTTTTTTTTTTTTTTAGACAAAGTCTCCTATGTTGCCCTTGATAGAGTACCGTGGTGTCACAGCTCACAGTAACCTCAAACTCTTGGGCTGAAGTGATTCTTTTGCCTCAGCCTCCCAAGTAGCTGGGACTACAGGCGCCTGCCAAAACACCTGGCTATTTTTTGGTGCAGTTGTCATTGCTGTTTAGCTGGCCCGGGCAGGGTTCCAACCCACCACCCTCAGTGTATGTGGCTGGCACTGTAACCACTGTGCTATGGGCACCGAGCCCCAATGGGAATTCTTATACATGGGTATAGGAGGAACAGGGATAAAAGTACTCATGTTGGTGTACTGCCTTTATGCGATCTCTGTTCTCACTAGCAAGGGGGATCCTCTTCCACCCTGTAAGAAAAGTCTATCTTTGTCTCTGCTTTCCATTAAATAAAAAATGTACTTCTTTTTCTGCTATATTGGAGCTCCAGCTGCCTCATTTTCTACTCCTCCAGTTCCTTGCTCTCCCTTTGACTCAGCTGAACTTGCTAGTTCTGGTGGGTGAAAAGAAGAGCTCACACCAGAGGTATAAAATGGAAATCCTAAATATAAATTCTCACCTCTACCACTGAGGGCAAACAGACTCAGCACAACCAAAACACTGAGTTCTGAGGGCATAACAAAGAAAAAAGGTACCCAGGGGAGGGGAGCGGAGGGAAAGAGAAAAAAAGAGGGACAGAGAGAAGGGGACCCAGGAACCCTGCTGTCTCCTCCTTGCAACCGAGGCCCTGGTGGGCGTCCAGCCCACCCTCTCACCTCTTGACATTGCCGTGGATGATCTCTAGTCCATGCAGGTGCTCCAGGGCACAAAGCAGCCCCCAGCAGATGCTGACACGCTGGAGCCAGGAAAGAGGGTCTGAGCCACTCTAAGAGAAAGAAAAGAAAGACAAATAATTACACCTATGCCTTTTTATTTTATCTTATTTTTTTGAGACAGAGTCTCATTATGTTCCCTGGGTAGAGTGCTGTGGCATCACAGCTCACAGCAACCTCAAACTCCTGAGCTCAAGTGATCCTTCTGCCTCAGCCTCTGAGTACCTGAGACTACAGGAGCTCATCACAAGGTCTAGCTACTTTTTCTTTAGTAAAGAAGTCTCTCTCTTGCACAGGCTGGTCTCGTCTGGAACTCCTGAGACCAAGGGATCCTTCTCTCTTGTCCTCCCAGAATGCTAGGATTACAGGTGTGAGCCACCAAGCCCAGCCCTTCATATGTTTTAGCCCTCTATAAAATTAATTTTTGCTGGGCACACTGGCTCACACCTGTCATCCTGGCACTCTGGGAGGCCAAATCGGGAGGATCCCTTGAGCTCAGGAGTTAGAGATCAGCCTGGGCAAGATCGAGACCCTGTCTCTACTAAAAGTAGGAAAAGTAGCCCAGTGTTGTGGCAGGCACCTGTAGTCCTAGCTACTTGGGAGGCTGAGGCAAGAGGATCACTTGAGCCCAAGAATTTGAGGTTGCTGTGAGTTAAGGTGATGCCATGGCACTCTAGACTGGTTAACAGAGTGAAACTGTCTCAGTAAACAAATTAGTTAATTAAAAAATTAATTTTCTGTTAATTCTTTTTTTTTTTTTTTGAGACAGTCTCACTTTGTTGCCCCGGTAGAGTGCTGTGGCATCATAACTCGCAGCAACCTCAAACTCTTGGGCTCAAGCAATTCTCTTGCCTCAGCCTCCCAGGTAGCTGGGACTACAGGCGCCCGCCACAACGCACAGCTATTTTTTGTTGTGTTGTTGTTGTTGTCATTGTCATTTGGCAGGACCAGGCCAGAGTCGAACCCACCAGCCCTGGTGTACGTGGCTGGCACCCTAGCCGCTGTGCCTTCCTACCTTCCTAAATGCCCGATGGCAAGGTCCAGATCCTGCCTCTTCTCCCGCCCTTCACAGTCTCTGCAACAGGCTCAGCTGGCAGGATTTCCTGTGACACTAAGGGTTTTCACACAAGGCAGATAAAGGTGCAACTCCTGGGAGCGGCGCCTGTGGCTCAAGGGAGTAGGGTACCAGCCCCATATGCCGGAGGTGGTGGATTCAAACCCAGCCCCGGCCAAAAAAAAAAAAAAAAAAAAGGGTGTAATTCCCAGTTCCAGCATGCACTTGCTGTGTGACTTTGGAAGAGACACTTAACAACTCAGAGCTTTAATTTCCAGGGGTATAAAATAGAGATGTTGATTCCTATGTTTCAGGGTTGCTAATAAGGATTTAAGGAAGTATACATAATAATACCTGCCACACAGTAGGTGTTTATAAATAACAGCTTTTTTTTGTTTGTTTTAATTTTTGAGATAGTCTCACTCTGTCACCCTGGGAAGAGTGCTGCAGTATCACAGCTCACAGCAACCTCTCGGGCTTGAGCCTCAACTCCTGAGTAGCTGGGACTACAGGCACCCGCCACAATGCCTGGCTAGTTTTCCTATTTCTAGTAGAGATGGGGTCTCACTCTTGCTCAGGCTGGTCTCAAGGGATCCACTCACCTCAGCCTCCCAAAGTGCTAGGATCACAGATATGAGCCCCCACACCGAGCCAATAGCATAGCTGTTTTTATCACAACTGTTACATTGGCAGCTCTGGAATTTCTCCCTAGAAGGGGCTGGTCAGGAAAGGAGCTAGGGAGCTTGTGTTTGCACCCCAGGCACATGGGCCTTATACCAATTTTGTGTATGTGGGGGAAACTTCACATATACCTAACAGAGACTGTAACATGGCGCAGGGGTGTCCAGCCTTTTGGGTTCTCTGTGCCACATATTAAATATACAAACACTCATGAAAGATGATGAGAGAAAAAAAAAAGTCCATGCATAAATTTCATATTATCTGCCACCATAGATAAGCAACAAAGTACTCGTATGATCTGCATGTGGCCCATGGGCTTCAAGTTGGACACCCCTGAAAGCCTCCTATTTGCTGCCAATACTGCCGCTACGGTTCTAAGACTTCCCCAGGCTGAATCACCACCTAGTTTTCAAGCCCAGGCTTAGTTCCCACATCCTCTAAGACAGTGATTTTCAACTGGTGTGCCATGAAAAAAAATTTTTTTTTGAGACAGTCTCACTTTGTCACCTTTGGTAGAGTGATGTGATGTCATAGCTCACAGCAACCTCAAACACTTGGGCTCAAATGATCCTCTTCCCTCAGCCTCCCTGGTAGCTAAGACTACAGGCACCTGCCACAACACTTGGCTATTTTTAGAGACAGGGTCTTATTCTGATTCAGGCTGCTCTCGAACTCCTGAGCTCAAGCAATCCACCTGCCTCAGTCTCCCAGAGCGCTAGGATTACAGGTGTGAGTCATCACTCCTGGCCAATTTTAAAGATTAGTCATTAAATTATTTTCAAAAGAAGTTCAAAGCAGGCTCAGCGCCTGTAGCTCAGCGGCTAGGGCCCCAGCCACATACACCAGAGCTGTAGGGTTTGAACCCAGCCTGGGCCTGCCAAACAATGATAACTACAATAAAAAAATAGCTGAGCGTTGTGGTGGGCACCTGTAGTCCCAGATACTTGGGAGGCTGAGGCAAGAGAATCACTTAAGTCCAAGAGTTTGAGGTTGCTGTGAGCTGTGATACCACAGCAGTCTACCAAAGGCAACATAGCAACACTCTATCTCAAAAAAAAAAAAAAGAAGAAAAAGTTCAAAGCACAGTAAGTATATTCTTTTTTTTTTTTTTTTTTTTTTTTACTCTCTTTTTGATTGTGGTATGCGCAGAAGTTTAACTGCAGGTTCAAGTGTGCTGTGAGATAAAAAAGGGTGAAAAACACAGAGCTAGATCTTATCTATCCTGGCCCAGCTTCTCCCCTTGAAGCTTTCCCTGGGACTGAGACCTTTGATTCCCTAACTGGGTGTCTGGGTGCTGCCTGGTCCTATTGTCTGCCCATGACCCAGCCTTTTTTTCTTTTTTTTTTTTTTTTAAGATTAGAGTCTCAGGCGGCATCTGTGGCTCAGTGAGTAGGGAGCCTGCCCCATATACCGAGGGTGGTGGGTTCAAACCCGGCCCCGGCCAAACTGTAACAAAAAAATAGCCGGGCGTTGTGGCGGGCGCCTGTGGTCCCAGCTACTGGGGAGGCTGAGGTAAGAGAATCGCCTAAGCCCAGGAGCTGGATGTTGCTGTGAGCTGTGATGGCACAGCACTCTACCAAGGGCAATAAAGTGAGACTCTTGTCTCTACAAAAAACAAACAAACAAAAAAAGATAAGAGTCTCACTCTATGTCCTGGGTAGAGTGCTGTAGCATCACAGCTCACACCAGCCTTAAACTCTTGGGCACAAATGATCCTCTTGCCTCAGCCCCTGAGTAGCTAGAACTACAGGCCCTGGTCACAACGCCTAGTTATTTTTACTGACAAACTCGTCTTAAACTCCTGAGCTCAAGCAATCCACCTGCCTCAGCCTCATGAAGTGCTAGGATTACAGGCGTGAGCCACTATGCCAAGCATATGACCCAGCCTCTTACCTGGTCATGGAGCCTGTCCTGTAAAGAACCATTTGCCAAGTAGGGGTAAATTAAGCTGTGAAATCGTCTTCCAACACAGAAGCCCAGCATAGGTAAGATGTTCGGGTGGCAGCATCTGAAATCAGGTATCAGTGCAGGAGTGAGGTGTCAGACACAGAGAGACCAAAGACGTATCTACCTCCTCATCTCCCACCCTTCTCCTGCCCTCTCCACCCCAAGGCCACCAGTAACCTCCCAGGTACCACATGCTCTCGCCCTAAAGACACGGCACCAGGGCAGAAAGATGAAAACTGCTTGCCTTCAAGGAGCTGAGGAGCTAGTGATCCTCATTCTGCCTTACTGCTCTGCAGCATATGACCCTTCAGCCACCTCGCCTCCAGAAACAGAGGCTCAGAGGTTCAAGAATTTGCCCAACATCACAAACTAGCAAATAGTGAACCCAGGACAGGAGTCCTTCTCTAAAACCCTCTTCTGCTGAGTCCCCCATTCCCTCTTCATTGTCCTCCCACCTCTCTGGCCACACTTCCTTGGCCCTCCTCCTTTGCCTTCCTTCTGGCCATCAGCTGGGACCCTCATCCAGTTTTATATTCTGTTCCTCCAGGTACCTCCAACTGCTATGAAGAACACTCCCAAATCTCCTCTCCAGCCCATCGCAGGCTCCAGACTTGAGTGTCTCATTGCAGCCTGATGCTCAGGTGAACATCATCCCACACTCAAGTCCCAACTCGCTTCTTTCATATTTATTATCCTAGTGAAGGCACCATCACCACCCGGTTTCCTAAAACCCTCCTTACCTCCTGTACCCAGTTAGTCACCATTCACTGTGATTAAATAGCTTTCATTCCCCTCTCCTCCACTGCAGGCCCTCCTCCCCAGGACTACTGTAAATGGCCTCCTGCCTGATCTCTCTGTGGGCCACCACTTCCCCCAAGCCATCCGACTACACACTTTCCCACACTCATTAGCCTTATTTACAGTCAGTCTCCCCTCTGGGCCATAAACTTCTCCAAGGCAGGACCAGGGGGATGGGCTATGTATGCTTCAGGCGTGCACTCCCTGGGCCCTTGGAAAGGGCTTGACTACTCATGTTTTCTGAACTGACGAATGAAGTAGTGACTGCAGACTCTAGGAACGGAAACGGACTGTGCCAGGTGGAGAGACAATTATACTTCCTGTTTTGATTAAATGTGTGGTATGTGTGCCTGTGTATATGTATGAATAGAGAAACTATATCAAAATGTTGATGTAGTAGTGGTTATTTATAGGTGCTGTAGGAAATAGGTACCCGTAATTTCTATTTTCTTATTTATAATTTTCTTCATTTCTTAAAACATTCCACAGTAATCATGCATGCCTTTCCCAAGGCTGTGTACTGGCAGGGGGCCCCTAGATAGTGAGTTCGCAAGGTTAAATGACAGCAAGTGTTTAGCTTATGACAGATGCCCCATATGCATTTAAGTTCATTGGTCAATTAATGGCAGAGCCAGGACAGGTCTCCAAGTCCTTCCCTTCTCTTTCTAAGTCCCCACTCAGCTCTGTGACAAAGAGGCTCACTTCTCTGCTCTCAGTTTCCCTATCTGTAAAATGAACAGATATAAGGATAACTTTGGGGGTCCACACTACTCTAGACCGTGTATCTGCAAACTTTTTTGTAAAGGAATAGCAGTAAATATTTCAGACTTCATAGGCCATATGGTCTCTGTTGTCACTACTCAGCTGAATACTGTAACACAAAAGCAGCCACAGACAATGCAGAAATGAATGAGTCTGGGTGTGTTCCAATAAAGCTTTATTGCAGACACTGAAACTTGAATTTTATATAATTTTTATATGTTACAGAATATTATTCTACTCTTTTTTTTTTTTGAGACAGATTCTCACTCTGTCCCCCTGGGTAGAGTGCCATGACATCATAGCTCACAGCAACCTCAAACTCCTGTGCTCAAGCAATCCTCTTGCCTGAGCCTCCCAAGTAGCTGGCACTAGCCACCTGCCACAATGCCCAGCTAGTTTTTCCATTTATTTTAGTAGAGACGAAGTCTCGTCTCAGTCTATCGTTCTTGCTCAGGCTGGTCTCTACCTCCTGAGCTCAAGTAATCCACCCACCTCAGCCTCCTAGAGTGCTAGGATTATAGGCATGAGCCACCCCACCTGGCCTATTTTTTATTTTTATTCTTTCAATTATTTAAAACTGTAAAAATCAGACCAGATGTGATGGCTCACACCTGTAATCCTACCACTCGGGGAGGCCAAGACAGGTGAATTGCTTGAGCTCAGAGTTCAAGACCAGACTGAACAAGAGTGAGACCCTGTCTCTAAAAATAGCTGGATGTTGTGGCAGGCACCTGTAGTCCCAGCTACTTGGGAGACTGAGGCAGGATAATCACTTGAGCCCAGGCACTGAAGTCGTGGTGAACTATGACATCACAGCACTCTACCCAAAATGACAACATGAGACTCTGTCTCAAAAAAAAAAAAAAAAAAAAAAAAATGTAGCCCTTCTCTTGATGGCTATGATTTTAAGAGGGATTGACCCTTAGAGCTGGCATCTGCTGGGAGAACGGGGACCAAAGACCCCATTCCTGGCAAAGGAAAGCACCCCCCAAAAAAGAGGAAAATTAAAAAGTAAGCTGAGTGGGTCAGAACAAAAAAAAGTTAGCTAGTTTACATTTAAGCTAGTCATTCCTAGCAAGCTTATTGCCTTTTCTGAAATTCTAGCCTGTGGGGGATACATCTTACCAACACCCTGCTGGATCTGTGAGCACCCTGAGGAAAATAATGGCCATAGAAGAGACTGTGCAAGTCCTAGAAAAAGATACAACTTCTAGGGCGTTTCCTGCCCATTGAACAGGCAAAGCCATGTGGAGATGTGTATTTGCCTGGGGCAGAGATCAAGGGAGTAGCTCAGGCCCTAAGATAGGAGCAGACAAAGAACCCTTATCACAGAGGAAGATCCTCTATGGTGGTGATGGGAGGAAAATTCCTCCCTCCCACAGATTCCTCAGAGGAGATTAACGCCAGTGACAGTTTACTCCACAGGGAACTAGCAGGAGTTTAACCCTTCCCTAAAAATCTGTGTGTGTGAGGGCGGTGCCTGTGGCTCGGTGGGCAGGGAGCCAGCCCCATATACGGAGGATGGCAGGTTCAAACCCAGCCCCAGCCAAACAGCAACAAAAAAATAGCCAGGCGTTGTGGTGGGTGCCTGTGGTCCCAGCTACTCGGGAGGCTGAGACAAGAGAATCGCCTAAACCCAGGAGTTGGAGGTTGCTGCGAGCTGTGATGCAATAGCACTCTACCGAAGGCAATAAAGTGAGACTCTGTCTCTAAAAAAAAAAAAAAAAAGAAAAAACTAGTAGGCATTTTGGTGGGTGCCTGTAGTCCCAGCTACTCAGGAGGCTGAGGGAAAAGTATCATGTGAGCCCAAGAGTTTGAAGTTGCTGTGAGCTATGATGCTATAGCTCTCTACTGAGAGCAACAAAGTGAGACTCTGTCGGGGAAAAAAAAGGTGGGAGATAGAAACATCTATGGAATGTTTTCCATGAAAGGAGTTGGAGTGAGCCAAGATTCATTTATGATTCTAATCTATACATGCAATTGCTACATGCTATTGAAAAACCATGAACTTGGACCCAGACCACATAGGTCCAAATCCCAGCTCTGCTTACTAGCTGTGTGATCTTGGATGAGATACTTAACCTCTCTGTGCCTCAGTTTATCTGCCTGTAAAACAATGTGGTAGTAGTAGCTATGTTATAGAATTCCTGCGTGGATTACAAGTTTATATAAAATAGTATGCTTAAAACATGCCTGGAACATAGGAAGAACTATATAAGGGAAGGATGTGTCCTTAGTATTAAATAAAGTATTTTCCAAAAGGGAGGCTTACCTACGACAAACTTGTACCTCTGCCTGCAAGAATCTTTCAGTTGATCCTGGACTTGAGCAGGCTGTCTGTGAAGGAAGACATTGGAACATGAAGATCCAGCCTCACCCTCGAAGCTCCACCTTTCCCCAGAAACCAAGAAGTGCTTGCCTCTCTGAACTTCTTGAAGATGAATGGTGTCTCATGCCTCTGTCCTCTGTAGATGTCTGCAAAGGTCCCTTCGCTAATTTTGTGGTCTTGATTGAAGTCATCAGTTGCCTGAACCACGTCTGCCTCACTCCAAAAAAGGCTCTCTCCAGCCAAGCTCAAAAGTTTTTCCTGTTTAGGAATGGAGGTGCTAAAATCCTGGGAATTCAGGGGGAAGAAACAGAGATTACTACGGAAGTTCTATTCCCCTGGAACACCAGAGCTGGAGGGGTAGAGATCATTTATCCAGTGGGGATCTATAAAAAAAAAAAAAAAAAAAAAAAACATGGACAGGCCCAAGCTGAAATCCCAGCTCTACCCCTAACTTGCTCTGTGACCTTGGGTGAGTTACTTAACCTCTCTGAGCCCCAATTTCTTCATCAGCAAAAATTAAGATAATAGGCTCAGTGCCCGTAGCACAGTGGTTACGGTGCCGGCCACGTGCAACCATGGGGGCAGGTTCAAACCCAGCCAGTGCCTGCTAAACAACAATGACAACTGCAACAAAAAAAATAGCCAGGCAGTGTGGTGGGCGCCTGTAGTCTCAGCTACTTGAGAGGCTGAGGCAAGAGAACCCCTTAAGTCCAAGAGTTTGAGCAACCTCACAGCAACCTCAAATGCCATGGCACTCTACCAAGGGTGAATTATGAGACTCTGTCTCACAAAAGAAAATAATAAAAATAAGATAACAATAGAACTCTGGTGAGTAATTTTGTAGATGAACTGTGAAGATAAAAATGTGAGTACTCCTGGCACATACTTGATGTTTCCGTTTCCTTGGTTCATAGGGATAAGCAAAGAGAAGATAAAAGAGCAAAGGGAAGTCACACAGCTGGTCAAGGGGCGGGGCCCGGTGATCTCAAACCTAATGCACCACACATATGCTGGGCCTCCAGAATCCTGGGAAGTAGGATACAGGTTCACGCAGCCAAACAGAGCTGCAGAGAGTGCATGTGTACATAAGCCTATAAAAGGAAGCTGTACTTCCCTTTTTATTTTATTTATTTATATATTTATTTATTTTGAAACAGGCTCTCACTATGTCACTTTTGGGAGAGTGCTGTGGCATCACAGCTCACAGTAACCTCTAATTCTCGGGCTTAAGCAATTCTCTTGTCTCAGCCTCCCAAGTAGCTGGGACTACAGGCACCCACCACAACACCCAGCTATATTTTAGAGACAGAGTCTTGCTCCTGCTCTGGTTAGTCTTGAACTTGTAAACTCAGGCAATCCAACTGCCTCAGCCTCCCAAGAGCTGGGATTATAGGCGTGAGCCACTGAGCCCGGCCATAATAAATTGGCTTTTTAAAAACAACTGTAGAGGGCGGTGCCTGTGGCTCAGTGAAAGTGGTGGGTTTGAACCCTGCCCTGGCCAAATTGCAGCAGCAGCAACAACAACATTAAAAAAAAGCCAGGGGAAGTGGCAGACGCCTATAGTCCTAGCTACTCGTGAGGCTGAGGCAAGAGAACTCCCAAGAGCTGGAGGTTGCTGTGAGCTGTGATGACACAGCACTCTACCCAGGGTAAAAAAGTGACACTCTGTCTCAAAAAAATAAATAAATAAATAAAATGTAGGCTCGGCGCCTGTAGTTCAAGTGGCTAAGGTGCCAGCCACATACACCAGAGCTGGCGGGTTTGAATCTAATCTGGGCCTGCCAAACAACAATGACAATTACAACCAAAAAATAGCTGGGCGTTGTGACGGGTGCCTGTAGTCACAGCTACTCGGGAGGCTCAGGAAAGAGAATCGTTTAAACCCAGGAATTGTAGGTTCCTGTGAACTGCGATACCATGGCACTCTACCCAGGGCAACAGCTTGAGGCTCTGTCTCAAAAATAAAAATAAAAATAAAAACAAGTGGGTGGCGCCTGTGGCTCAGTGGGTAAGGCTCTGGCCCCATATACTGAGGGTAGCAGGTTCAAACCTGGCCCCAGCCAAACTGCAACAAAAAAATAGCTGGGTGTTGTGGCAGGCGCCTATCATCCCAGCTACTTGGGAGGCTTAGACAAGAGAATCACCTAAGCCCAGGAGTTGGAGGTTGCTGTGAGCTATGACACCACAGCACTCTACTGAGGGCAATAAAGTGAGACTCTGTCTCTAAAATAAATAAATAAAAACAAGTATACAGGCGTGGTGCCCATAGCTCAGTGGTTAAGGCGCCAGCCACATACACCGGGGCTGGCAGGTTCAATCCTGGCCCAGGCCTGCTAAACAATGACAACTACAACACAACAACAAAAAATAGCTGAGCATTGTGGCGGGCACCTCTACTCCCAGCTACTTGGGAGGCTGAGGCAAGAGAATCACTTAAGCCCAATAGATTGAGGTTGCTGTGAGCTGTGACATCATAGCACTCCACTGAGGGGTGACATAGTGAGACTCTGTCTCAAAAAAAAGCAAATTAGTTAGGCAGGGTGGCTCATATTTATAATTCTAGCACTCTGGGAGGCCAAACCCAATGGTTTGCTTGAGCTCAGGAGTTTGAGATCAGCGTAATTAGGAGTGATACTCCATCTCTACTAAAAATAGAAAAACTAGCCAGGTATGGTGGCACAAGCCTATAGTCCCAAGTACTTGGGAGGCTAAGGCAAGAAAATCTCTTGTGCCCGGCAGTTTGAGGTTGCTGTGAGCTATGATAATGCCATGACACTCTACCCAGGGCACAGAGTAAGACTGTCTCCAAAAAAAAAAAAAAAAAACCCAGTGTATATAAATTTAATTTTTTAAATTATATTGTGATATATGCAGCCAGGTTCTAACCAGCCAGACTCATTGTATGTGGCTGGCGCCATAGCCACTGTGCAACGAGGCTGGCGAGTTAGAACCTGGCCTAGCATGTATCACAATATATTTAATAGTTTTAGAAAACTAGGGGGGAGAATTCTATAATGTCATTACCCACTTACTTGCTATTAAAATTTAGTGTCCTACCAATTAGATATGTTAGGGAACACGCCACACATAGTTTTGATTTCTGGTGTTTTTACTTCTTAACATAATACCATGATCATTCTCCCAAGTTATTAAATTATCTTAGAAAATGATTAATTATTATAAACAAAAATCTCTGCTTAAAAGAGAATCTTCTTCTTCTTCTTCTTTTTTTTTTTAAGAGACAGAATCTCACTTTTTCGCCCTCGGTAGAGTGTTGTGGTATCACAGCTCACAGCAAACTCCAACTCCTGGGCTTAGGGGATTCTCTTGCCTCAGCCTCCTGAGTAGCTGGGACTACAGACCCCTGTCATAACGCCTAGCTATTTTTAGATACGAGGTTTCATTCTGGCTCAGGCTGGTCTTGAACCCCCCGAGTTCAGGCAATCCACCCACCTCAACCTCCCAAGTGCTAGGATTACAGGTGTGAGGCACCTCGCCAGGCACAAGAATCTCTTTCAATAACCAGACCCATACAAAGTCACCTTCTCTCCCGACACCAGACATGAAGTATCTCAGGCTCATAGCACTTTAGGGGCCAGAAAACACTTTAAATTCTTTTAAAATCAGAAGAAAATAAAGTTCTCATTTTTAACCTAGCTTGTATTATATTTATCTTCATACCAATGCAGTCATAAAATAATAATTTGGGGGGGGGGGTTCGGATTACTATGAGAGTACATTCAATTAGATTACATGAATTGCATTTGTAAGGTGAAGTGCGAAGTCTGAGTTGTAGTTGAGTCCTTCACTAAGGAAGTGTGCCATATACCTCTACATTGAACCAGATAGGTGGGACTTTATCAAGCCCCTCACTTGATAAAGGGGGCTTGATTTAGGGTTTTCTTTGAGATAGAGTCTCACTCAGTTGCCCAGGCTAGAGTGGCATGGCCTCAGCTTAGCTCACAGCAACCTCAAACTCCTGGGCTCAAGTGATCCTCCTACCTCACAGCCTCCCAGGGTGCTAGGATTATAGGAGTAAGCCACTGCACCCACCCTTGTTTTTTGTTTTTGTTTTTGTTTTTTAAAAAAGGAAAGGACCAGCTCCACGACCATAGCACAGTGGTTATAGCGCCAGCCATACACAACGAAGCTGGCGGGTTAGAACCTGGCCTGGGCCAGCTGAACAACAATGAATAACTGCAATAAAAAATAGCTGGATGTTGTGGCAGGTGCCTGAAGTCCCAGCTACTTGGGAGGCTGAGGTAAGACAATCGCTGAAACCCAAGAGTTTGAGGTTGCTGTGAGGTGTGATGCCATGGCACTCTACTGAGGGTAACAAAGTGAGACTCTGTATCAAAAAAAACAAAACAAAAAAAAAAACAAAAAAAAAAAAACGGAAGGGACCCATTAAGACAAAAGTGCCTAAAACCCACAGAAGTCATAATGTAACGCTGGACCCAAGTCATTCAAAATTCAAGATAACTCATACTGAGTTATTCAACCCAAGCAACATAACTCAGTTGAAAAAAGTTGAGGGGAGGAAGGTTATAGGTCAATGGCTACTTCAACCAATATATATTTGGGACTGGGGGATGTCAATCATCAGCTCAGCTCTCATTAAGCACAGATAACGGTAAAGCTCATTAAAAATAGGTATTCAGGCAGGGTGCAGGGGCTCACGCCTATAGTCCCAGCGCTTGGGAGGCTGAGGCTGATGGATTGTGTGATCTCCCAGGTTTGAGACCAGCTGGAGCAAGAGCGAGACCCCGTCTCTATAAAATAGCTGGGCGTTGTGGCGGGCGCCTGTAGTCCCAGCTACTTGGGAGGCTGAGGCAAGAGGATCACTAGAACCCAAGAGTTTGAGGTTGCTATGAGCTAAGACACCGCAGCACTCTACCAAGGATGACCAAGTGAGATTCTGTCTCAAAAACAAAAAAAAAGTGGCTCGGCGCCTGTAGCCCAGTGGCTAGTGCGCCAGCAACATGCACCAGAGCTAACAGGTTCGAATCCAGCCCGGGCCTGCCAAACAATACCGACAAGTACAACAAAAAATAGCTGGGCGTTGTGGTGGGTGCCTATAATCCCAGCTACTTGGGAGGCTGAGGCAAGAAAATAGCTTAAGCCCAAGAGTGAGGTTGCAGTGAGGCATGACGCCACGGCACTCTACTAAGGGTGACATAATGAGACTCTGTCTCAAAAGGAGAAAAAAAAAAAAAGAGTTGGAGATTGCTGTGAGCTGTAGCGCCACAGCACTCTACCCAGTGTCAGGACTACATAGTGAGACTCTGTCTCAAAAAAAAAAAAAAAAAAAAAAAGGTATGTATTCATTGAAGTACCCTCCCCTGTCCGCCAGTTTTGCTGACCACCTCTGTTTACAGTCTTAGAAACTGAGAGTAATTTAATGGGCCTCCTTTCTCCTCCCCAGCCCTAAACTGGCCTCGGGGAATAGGGAAATTGCATTTTTGAGAGGGAGCCACAAGCTGGGGGACAGAAGCAGAGGGGAAGATTTACCTTTGCATCAGATGAAGCGGGCAGGTCGGTTTTTAAGGAATGAGGGGCATCTTCTTCAGAAGGAGGCAGGAGAAAGGCCCGCTCATGGGCTCTGGCTGGAGCAGACCCTGAAAAGGAGGGACTGTGGGTTAAGACGTGGCCTGAGGGAGGAGGCTGAGGGGCTGTCCCTCTCATCTCCAGACCATGCCAGTCTCTCACCGCCCCCAAACATGGATTGCTACCACTTCCCAACACCCACCCCGTGCCAGCCAACACACTCCTCAGGGAAGCCTTTGACCTCATTTAAGCCTGTGACAACCCTATGGTCCTATTTTCATCCAACTGGACAGGTGGAGACACAGAAGCACTGATACTCACCACTCAGGACCGCACAGCCGGTAAGTGGCAGGGCTGGAATTCAAGTGGAAATTATTCTGCCTTCTAACTCCTACACACTCCCACCTTCCACTCAAAGAGCAGTGAGGGACACAGAGGTCAAGCAGCTACTGAGCCTGCCTTCCAGAAACCTCCACCATGGCAGGGGTAAGAATAACCATCCTCTAAGGACATATCCATAGGAAAACAAGGTCAGCAGTGGGCGAGGCCACAGCAGGTTGGAAGATAAGGAGGCTTCACAGAGGAAGCAGCACTTGACCTTCTAAGATGAGAAACATTTCCAACAAGCAGATATGGGATAGGAGCAATTGAAGCAATGGTACCAGCCAGTGCAGAGGCTGGGCAGTGAAAGGGCCCAGGCATGCAGCAAACAAATATCTAGGCACATTTCATCAGCAAACACATCATGCCAGGCGGTATTCTGAATCATCTAATGCTCAACAACAATCCTGGGAGACCATTATCATTTCCTCTTTGCAGATGGTGAAATGAGGCACAGAGTGGTTAAGTAGCTTTTCCAAGGGCACACAGCCAGTGGCTCCAGAATCCATGTTCTTAATCCCTTAGGGAGTGAAGAAGATTCATAAGACAAGTGACTTTAAGAGTAGTTGAGGATCAGGTAAATGTCAGGTTAAAGGGGGTGAAACTTCTGCACTAGGCACCACATGAAGATTAATCTAAAGACTAACTAGGCCCTCTGAGGTCTGCTGGATTAAAGCCGGGGCAGGCTGGGATGAGGTGGGACACAGTGACTGATCCACATGGAAGCAGGCCTTGGCCAAAAGCTGGAAGCATCAGAATCATCGACTGGAAATACATAGGGCACCCCAAGGCAGGGATGACTTCTAAGTAAATAGGGACCTGGCCTTGAACCCAGGGTTACTGGACAAATATGCCTGTTCGAGGCATTTCTGACTTACGACATCAGGAAAAGTGATTAATCTCGAACTCTGGCCATAAAACATCAATTCAGGAGACTGGAAGCAACACCAAGGCTAAGATAGAATCGGCCTTGCTAAACTATTAACCCAGGCAGGTAGCTGATAAAACAAAACCTGCCTGCACCAGGCCTGAGGCAAGTTGAGATCCTAACCCACAGCTTCTTGAGTCTTGGCAGCCACAAGGATGCGAGCTGTGGACCCCCAGCTGCCGGCAGCCTGGTGCGCCAAGGGCCTGGCTGCTGCTCAGGAGGCTGCCCCGGGCCTCTGGGTTTGGGGGATCACTGACATCTGCTCCTACAACATGCGAGGGCTACTAGCGGGGGGAGTGGCTGAGTCTCTTTCATCCTGTGGTTTGGGGGAGAAAATGAATGGGATTCAGGGTGATACCACGAGGACAGCAAATCAGACAGGAACCAACTGCTAGCCTGCCCTCCTATCCCTTCTCAGCCTTCCCTTGCTTCCTTCATGATCTAATCTCTTGGTGCTCTGGGCTGGCTATCTCTGGTGGGAGAAACTCAGAATAACAATCTTTTTTTTTTTTGAGCCAGAGCCTCAAGCTATCAGCCTGGGTTGAGTGCTGTGGCATCATAGTCCACAGCAACCCGAAACTCCAATTCTCTTGCCTCAGCCTCCCAAGTAGCTGGGACTACAGGTGCCACCACAATGCCCGGCTATTTTTTGGCTGTAGTTGTCATTGTTTGGCAGGCCCAGGCTGGATTTGAACCTTCCAGCTCTGGTGTGTGTGGCTGGCGCCTTAGTTGCTTGAGCTACAGGTGCCGCCCAGAATAACAATCTTTAAAGAACCCTAAGGTATGTCCCAAGGGCAGGCAGAAAAGAACATGAAGGAATTCTATTGCCATCAAGGATACAAACATCTCCCTGGGATAAGAAGAAGAAGTCGCCTGTGAGTTGATGATCACCAAAGCTAGCTGGTAGGGACCCAAAGGATCATTAGGCTTTTTCCTTTGTGTGTTTGAACTTTACCATATGAAAATGTTTTAAAACCATCACCTAAGAAAGGAGAGGGAAATGGGTCAGGACAGTAGATGAAGCAAGATGGGCCACATGTCAATACTTGTTGGATGATGGATGTATGGGGTTTTACATAAACCTCATTTCCAAATCAAACTCCTGGACTCAAGCAATCCTCCTGCCTCAGCTTCCTGAGTAGCTGGGACTACAGGCACCTGCCAAAATGCCAGACTTGTTTTTCTGTTTTTAGTAGAGATGGGGTCTCACTCCTGCTCAGGCTGGTCTCAAACTCCTGAACTCAAGGGACCCTCCCACCTTGGTCTTCCAAAGTGATAGGATTATAGGTGTGAGCTACCACACCTGACCTGGAAATCTTTCTAGAATGTCTGCTTTCCTAAGCAGAACACACACAATCTTGTCCTGCCACGTTCTGTCATCGCAGGCACGAGCATGGTAGATGCAGCATCATTTGCTGATGTGCGGTTTTCTGTATCCTGCCCTGCTGCCGGGAGTAGATGTTGCCCCCATAGCTTCCCCGTCTTATTTTTTTTTAATCTTTTTTTTTTTCTCCCCATCTTTTTTATTGCTATCAGAACTGGGATCAAGGGGCCAGGCACAGTGGCTCACGCCTGTATCCTAGCACTCTGGAAGGCCAAGGCAGGTGGATTGCTTGAGCTCATGAGTTCAAGATCAGTCTAAGCCAAAGTGACACCCTATCTCTAAAAATACCTGGGCGTTGTGGTGGGCGGCTGTAGTCCCAGGTACTCAGGAGGCTGAGGCAGGAGGATTGCTTGAGTCCAGGAGTTCGAGTTTGTGTGAGCTAAGACACCACAGTGCTCTACCCGGCAAATGCTTAAGCCCAAGAGTTTGAGGTTGCTATGAGCTGGGAAGCCACGGCACTCTACCAAAGCCAACAAAATGAGACTGTCAAAGGAAAGGGAAGGGAGAGGAGGAGGGGAGGGGGGAAGAAGGGAGAGGGGAAGAAAAGGAAAGGGAAGGGAAAAGAGAAAGTAAAAGGAAAGAAAAGAAAAAAGGAAAGAAAAGAAAAGAAAAGAGAACTGGTGTCAATTCCTAACTCAGTCATTACTAAAGATCTGACCTCAGATGAGCTGTGCTTCCTTCCTTTGAGCTTCCTCAAATGTAAAAAGAGCATTAATAATAATCTGTTCTTTGTGTAGTCCTTATCCAGACTAAAAGAGATGACGTTTACAGAGCAAAAATACGTGCCCACAGGAAACTTAGGGTTTTTCCAAGAGAAAGCAGGCTTTGGGTGATTCAATGAAGTATATGATTACTTTCTTATTTTCAGTCTGGGCAAACATAGATAATCAACTTTTTTTTTTTTTTTTTTTAAGAGACAGAGGCTCACTTTGTCGCTCTCGGTAGAGTACCGTGGCGTCACAGTTCACAGCAACCTCAAACTCCTGGGCTTAGGTGATTCTCTTGTCTCAGCCTCCCGAGTAGCTTGGACTATAGGCACCCCCCACAACACCTGGCTATTTTTTTCTTGCAGCTTGGCCAGGGCCGGGTTGGAACCTGCCACCCTCAGTAGGCCACCAGCACCCTACTCACTGAGCCACAGGCGCCTCCCACTAATCGGCTTCTTGTCCCTGTCTGTAACTATAGTTATCATCTCCCCTCCTGGGCACAGTCACTCCCAAGGGCCCATTTAAGAAAGCAAACAGTGGCAGAGCCCGTAGCTCAGCGCCAGCCACATACACAGAGGCTAAAACAACTGCAACAAAAAAATAGCCAGGCATTATGGCAGGCACCTATAGTCCCAGCTAATTGGGAAGCTCAGGCAAGAGAATCGCTTAAGCCCAAGCGTTGGAAGTTGCTGTGAGCTGTGACGCCACAGCACTCTACCCAGAGCCACAGCTTAAGACTCTGCTTCAAAAAAAAAAAAGAAAGAAAGAAAGCAAGCAAGCAAGCAAGCAAACAGTGCAAAGGCTGACAGAGACATGTGATGCTTGTTTTTACAGTGCCCTAGATGAGCAATGTCAAAGGAAACTGCTATGCCTATTACCTTCTCTGTGCTGACCAGCAATCCCCTAGAATTTCCCTATTTTGTTATTTTTGCCTTTGGCCAGCAACCACTATCACATTTGCTTTAGGACTATTTCCCCTTATCTTTAATCCCTGATCAAAGGTCTGCACCTTTTTTTGTTTTAATCTTTAGCTATAGGAAGTAATCCAGACTTCTAGATTCAACTTATCTATGGTAACTGGAATTTTCCTATCATCAGCTAATATTGAGTGAGCACTCCATGGTGGCAACACTAGGGTGTATGATTCCTTATCATAATAAGATGAAACAGGTTCTGCTAGTATTCTACTTTTTTTTTAGAGACAGAGTCTCACTGTGTTGCCCTCGGTAGAATGCTGTGGCATCACAGCTCACAGCAACCTCCAGCTCTTGGGCTTAGGCGATTCTCTTGCCTCAGCCTCCTGAGCAGTTGGGACCACAGGCACCTACCACAACGCCCAGCTATTTTTTGTTGCAGTTTGAGACTCTGTCTCAAAAATAAATAAATAAATATAAATAAAAATAGAAAAATTAGCCAGGGGTTGTGTTGGGCACCTATAGTCCCAGCTACTTGGGAGGCTGAGGCAGGTGGACTGCTCAAGCCCAGGCATTTGAGGTTGCTATGAGCTATGACACCACAGCACTCTAACCAGGGTGAGACTCTGTCTCAAAAAAAAAAAAAAAAAAAAAAAAAGGGCAGTGCCTGTAGCTCAGTAGGCAGGGTCCTGGCCACATGCACTGAGGGTGGGTGTTTTAGGCCAGCTAAAACAACAATGACAACGGCAACAACAACAAAAAAAATAGCGAAGCATTTGTAGTGGGTGCCTGTGGTCCCAGATGTTTGGAAGGCTGAGGCAAGAGAATTGCTTAAGCCCAGGAGTTGGAGGTTGCTGTGAGCTGTGACCCCACGACACTCTATCCAGGGTGACAGCTTGAAACTCTGTCTCAAAAAAAAAAAAGAAAAAGAAAAAGAAACTACGCCACAGTGAAGCTAAGTGGCAAAGTTGGGATTCCAATATAGATCTGTCTAATGCAGAAACCCATAGTATCCTCTCGGCAGACACTGGCCCTGGCTTTAGGAACTGCACCAGGGAACTGACAATTATAGGGACTCGGGACCTCCGGCTCACCACCCAGGAGGCTGCAGGAGCGCTGAAGTGAGGTTTGGCTCTGGCGGTAAGGGGGTGAGAATAAGACAGGGCTGAGAAGCAGCTCCCCTTGGGAAAGTCAGCCCCTGGCTGGGTCCTTCTGTCATTTGGCAAACTGGACAAGCCCTTGCCTGGGCAGGAGGAGATAGAGATAAATCTGAGGTGGTCTGAAAGGCTTTGGGGTAGCAGTAAGTTAGTAAGTGGGTTAGAGACGTGTACATTCCAAACACACAGCTCAGATGCTACTTCCTACTCATATGACCCTAAAGCAAACCACTCTCTCCCTCTGGGCTTCAGGGGCCTGAGGACAAAGCAACAGGCCTGGGACTGACAGAGGTGAGGAAAGTGGTGGGGTATGCAGCACTCCCACTGAACAGCTGCAAGGGCCAGGGCTATAAGAGCAAGAAGAGGTGGTCAGGCACTGTGCCTAGGGCCCACATGCAAGGCCAGCCTGTGCTGGGGGCTTGAGAGACTATAGGCAGAACACGGGCCCAGCTGCATATGGCCTTGGCCAGGTTGTTTCATCCCTCTATGCTTCAGTTTTCCCATCTATAAAATGGGCAAATAACAATACCTCACTTGGGCTCATCACCCGTAGCTCAAGCGGCTAAGGTGCCAGCTACATACATCAGAGCTGGCGGGTTCGAATCCAGGCCAGGCCTGCCAAACAACAATGACAACTACAACCAAAAAATAGCCTGGTGTTGTGACAGGTGCCTGTAGTCCCACCTACTTAGGAGGTTGAGGCAAGAGAATCGCTTAAGCCCAGGAGTTGAAGGTTGCTGTAAGCTGTGATGCCATAGCACTCTACCCAGGGCAATAGCTTGAGGCTCTGTCTCAAAAAAAAAAGGGCGGCGCCTGTGGCTCAGTGAGTGGGGCCCCGGTCCCATATACCAAGGGTGGTGGGTTCAAACCCAGCCCTGGCCAAACCACAACCAAAAAATAGCCGGGCGTTGTGGCAGGCGCCTGTAGTCCCACTTGCTTGGGACGCTGAGTCAAAAGAATCGTGTAAGCCCAAGAGCTAGAGGTTGCTATGAGTCCTGTGGCATCGTGGCACTCTACTGAGAGCGGTAAAGTGAGACTCTGTCTTTACAAAAAAAAACCTCAGGCTCAGCACCTATGGCTCAAGCAACTAAGATGCCAGCCACATACACCTGAGCTGATGGGTTCCAATCCAGCCCAGGCCCGCCAAACTACAACGATGGCTACAACCAAACAATAGCCAGGCGTTGTGGCAGGCACCTGTAGGCAGGAGACTTGCTTGAGCCCACGAGTTGGAGGTTGCTGTGAGCTGTGATGCCATGGCATTCTACCCAGGGTGACAACTTGAGACTCTGTCTCAAAAAAAAAAAACTCACCACCCTGTGAGCACATTTCCATATGCATGACAACATTGTTAACAGTACTTCAGTGTGTGACTGTCATTAATTTTACCATCTATGTTGTTTGCGATTTTTTGCTTATATGCTGAGCTGAATGTCCTTATAGATAAATCTTCATTTTTTAAAATAAATTTTCTTTAAGTAGAAAAATTAAATTGAGTTAAAAATACCTGGGCCCGGTAAGGTGGCGGATCTCACGGACTGCTCTTCTCTCTGCCCATTCTCGGTGACCCTCAGAGAAGCTGCCAAAGGCCTTCCTGGCTTCACAGAAGCAGGGAAGCCTGGAGTAGGAGACCTGATTTCAGGAACCGATTTCCCTGAAAGCAAGATGGAAACAAAGTTATTATGACTCTGTGACCATCAAGAGCCTGGGTCTCCAAGTCAGAGACCTGGGCTCTAACCTTGGCTCTGCCACAAATTCATAGTGCTGCAGGTGGGTGATGGGGGGGTTTCTTTCTCTCTCAGGGCCGGGGCCCCCACATGTGTAATACGTGGTAGTTGGACACAACAATGTCCCGTAATGGCCCAGCTCTGACATCTGGCTTCTGACCCTACAGCTGTGTGACCTCCTTTGAGATCCATTTCCTCACCTATAAAATGGAGATGATAACAACCGTATCTGCTTACCTCCCTCCCAGGGCTCCTGTGAAGGGAGAAATGAGGAAGCCAGAGGTGAAAGGGCTTTGTAGATAATATATTTCCCTGAATGTGAGAGCAACTTTAAGATACCCATCCCTTGTAGAAACAACCCAAGTGTCCCTCAACACACGAATGGATTAATAAAACTGTGGTCTCTGTAAACCACGGAATACTATTCATCCTTAAAAAGAAAAGGAAATTTTGCCTCCTTTGTAACAACCTGGATGGATTTGGAGAACATTCTCCTACGTGAAGTACTGCAAAATTGTAAGTGTTTTAGCTGTCATGTGTAACCTATAATCTAATGGTTTGTACGGTCATATTAATCTGAAATTTTTTCTATTTTTCTTTTTTTTTATTATTAATCTGAAATTTTAAAAAATGGGGCAAAAATTATCTATCCCTCTTAGTCCCTACTCAAGCCCCTAGATAGAAGTTCTGGCTGTCCTGCAGCCTCCTTCTACAAGCTGTGGAAACATCCATCCTTGCCCTTTGTACAGCTGCCATCCCCAAAACAGCAGCTACACCTCCTGAGGACCAACTGTGCCAACCCCAGGCCCATTGCTTATGCTGGATCCTCACAACAGCTTTGTATGTCATCCCTGTTAAGAGATGAGAAAACTGAGGCCTGAGCAGGTTAAGTCACTTGCCCAAGACGCCATAGCCAGAGGCAGGCAGGACTGGGTGAAGAAGTCAGCTGCCTTCTAGAGAGGAATCACTTCCTCTTTCCCTTGAATTGGTAAGCCCCCAAAGGTGCTGGGCTTCCGGCCAACTCCTCAGAACCGCTCTCTATAAACAGCTTCCTCCCCCACCTCCACCATGCCCTGGTTATCCTTGCCAGCTGGGGGGGATAACCAGCTGACAGGGACATCCTCCCCTAACCTCCCCAGCCTGCATCTTACTAAAATAAGATCTGGCCTCACCACTTCTCTGTTTTAAGTCTTTATGGGGCTCCCCACTGCCTAGATAATGTCCACACTCCTTAGCCTGAATTCTTCTATTTCCCCATTGCCTTCCAGATAAAAGCCCACATTTTCTAACTCTGCATTCAAGGCTCTTTGCTCTCTGGTGACTTGAAGTGGACCTGTGCTTGACAGCCACAGAAAACAGAGGCACTGAAGTCCCAGAGAAGGCTGCCAACTTGCTTAACCTCACAGGAAGCACCAAGGAAGGCTGGGAAGTAGAGTCTCTAATAGTATTTACTCCAACTGGTAAATGTATCTCTGAACAAAACCCATTGTTACCACTGGATCTAGCTTTGGGACTAGAACAAAAATAGTAAGATGTAAATGTGGATGGCACCATGCTATAATGGCGCCATGCAGATGTATTTAATTTTCACAATTTAATGATTAATAGGATTATCTGTATTTTATTTTTTAGCATATTGAGACTCAGGTGGAATGACTTCTCCCAAGTCAAATGGCCAATAAGGGTCAAGCCTGGGGCTGGTTTCACAGGACTGCCATCCAGCTGAGACAGAGCCACGGAAACACCATCCCTTGCCCCAGGGTTGGCACCGGAGGCAGAAGGCTCAGTCCAGGACAAGCAGGAACAAAGGGGTGTTTCAAAGCAGCAACAAAGGGAAATCATTGATCTCCCCAGGGTGGGGAGACCTTGGAGAAGCACAACAGTAACAACAAGGCTAAATGGAAGGATGATGGAAAACTTTCTCCTTGTGTTTTCTTTGCTGACACTGACATATTCATTAAATAAACACACCTTCAGCTGAGTGCCCATAGCTCAGTGGTGAGGGTGCTGGCCAAGTACACTGGGGCTGGAGGGTTCGAGCCCAGCCCAGGCCTGCTAAAAACAACAATGACAACTACCAAAAATATAGCCAGGGGTTGTGTAGGGCGTCTGTAATCCCAGCTACTAGGGAGACTGAGGCAAAAGAATCACTTGAGCCCAAGAGTTTGAGGTTGCTGTGAGCTGTGACACCACAGCACTCGTACCCAGGGCAACATGGTGAGACTCTGTCTCAACAAAAATAAAAAAACCTATCTCATAAAAGCAGCAGCAGAGCTTTGCTGTTCAGAGTTCAGGCTAAGGAATGGAAAACAGCTTCATCATTCCCTATGGTATTTACTCTGGACAACTTTTTTTTTTTTTTGGAAGGGGGGATATGAAAAAACACCCGGCTATTTCTTTTTTCTTTTTTTTTTGCAATTTTTGGCCAGGGCTGGGTTTGAACTCGCCACCACTGACATATGGGGCCGGCGCCCTACTCCTTTGAGCCACAGGCACCGCCCACACCCGGCTATTTCATGTTGCAGTTGTCACTGCTCTTTAGCTGGTCCAGGCTAAGTTCGAACCTGCCACCCTCAGTATGTGTGGCTGGCACCATAACCACTGTGCTGCAGGTGCCAAACCTACTCTGGACAACTTTTATGAGGACTAATGAAGACAGAGCATGTGAATTGCTGGGCTCAAAATAGGGGTGCTAAGTTTGGGGTTAATAAAAACAACAGGACCTTTATTATTGGTGATTTTATACTGTGGGATTTTTTTTCCTTTGGTTTATTCATGCTGGAGAATTTTTCAACAATGATCATGCATTATTTGCATGGTAAAGTGTATTTCTTTTCTTTTTTTTTTTAGACAGAGTCTCACTCTTTTTTTTTTTTTTTCTTTTGCAGTTTTTGGCCAGGGTTGGGTGAACCCGCCACCTCTGGCATATGGGGCCGGCGCCCTACTCCTTTGAGCCACAGGTGCCACCCCTAAAGTATATTTCTTAAGGAAATATAAAATCAGTAAGCAAGCTAGCTAAAATAATGCAAACTAGAGTGCCCTGGGGACACTAGCCTTTGCCCTGGGGACCCACCTGGTGCAGACTAATAAGCAAGCAGAAAATGCATCAGCCCTTCTCCAGATTCACATCCTACTCACTTTTTACTAACAACTGGCCAGATTTGTCTTTGTTATTTTTCACTTCTGGTATCCTCTTACAACCCTGGAGGTCTTAAGTAAAGAAAACTGAGACTCAGGGAGAGGAAGAGACCTGCCAGAGGGAGAAAGCAGCACAGAGGCAGGAAGGCAGGAACCAGGGCCAAGGTGAGGCACCAGGGCCGTGGGCAGGATCCCCACTCCACACTGGGGGGCCCAGACAACACACGTTACCTCTCCCAACTGGGGTCTGGGGCACTTCAGAAGGGCATTCCACAGACCACACCATTCCTCCAGCCCGAGCCCTTTCTGCCTAAAACTTAGCAGCTAGAAGCTGGCTTCTCGGGCGGCGCCTGTGGCTCAGTGGGTGCCGGCCCCAAATACCAAGGGTGGTAGGTTCAAACCTGGCCCCAGCCAAATTCCTACAAAAAAATAGCCAGGCATTGTGGCAGGCACCTGTAGTCCCAGCTGCTCTGGAGGCTGAGGCAAGAGAATCGCTTAAGCGCAGGAGTTGGAGATTGCTGTGAGCTGTGACGCCACAGCACTCTACCCACTCTATCGAGGGCGATGAAGTGAGACTCTGTCTCTACAAAAAAAAAAAAAGAAGCCAGCTTCTCCTCCACAGTGACCTTGCCGCCAGGATTCACAAAACCGCTGCCAGTCTTAGGGAACACCACGGCCTTCCACAGGCCCAGGAGGAGACAAATAGTCACTTGTACAAAATGACAATGAACTATTGCTAGGGTGAATGCTGACTCAGCCGCGGATCTGGCACAGAGCAGCCGGCTCAGAGTGTGTGCACAGAAGGGAAACACTGCCTGTGTTCCCAGGAGGAGGGACCACCTGGCTCTCTGTTAAGCAAGACACGCTCAAGGCCACCAGCCCATCTGCAGCCGGCCACTGTGGGCTCCACCCGTAGGGAAGAGAAAAAGCATCATTATATTTTCATCCTAAGGGGAGTCCAATCTTGCTCTTTCTTTTTCTTGCTCTTTCCACAGGGATATGCGGGTAGCCCCCTCCTGGCACTGCAGGGCACACAGAAGCGTGCAGGAGTGAGAAAACACAAACACACATGGGGAGAGGGTGGCGCTGGCAGCGTCACAGCCAGCAAATGCACCTGTCAGCACATGTCGGGCGGACACCCTCCCACATGAAAGGCGCCCCGTCACACCCAGCCACAGATGTCATCTGATAGAGCCTGACTTGACGTGAAGTTTCAGTTTCCTGTGAAAGTCCCATCTCAGAGAGCTTTGGGTTTTTAGATGCCTTTTAAATGCAAGTAATAAGTAACACGTATATACATTAATGTCTTCACTCCTAACTTTTTTATTTTTATTTCTTAAAAAAATAAAGAGTCTTGCCCTGGCTCAGGCTGGTCTCGAACTCCTCAGCTTAAGCCACCTACCTGCTTCGGTCTCAGAGTGCTGGGATTACAGGCGTAAGCCACTGGGCCCAGCCTGTCACTGCTACTTTGGAGGGGCTGACGTGTGGCCTGCCTGCACCTCCAAAGCCCCTTTATTTGCCTTTTCCTCCTGTCCAAACTGCAGGATGGAGGGGAGGTGGCTTCTCTGTCATTCCCTGGAAACCTGACGTCTGATAAGTAGATAGATATGATACACACTCTTTCAGGCTGGCACACAGAATGCTAGTGAAGCAAAAATAAAACACAGGCAGGATGAGGCAAAGGAGGCCAAAATGCTCACAAGAAATGTTGTGACATGCTTTAAACCACACTGGGCTTCCTGTCTGTGGGGCCAGAGGCACGAGCTGTTCACAGACTTGTCACCGAGACACAGGAGCCGCCTCCCATATGCCCTGAGATTAAATTCTTAAGAAGATTCCACACATGAAGTTGATTCTGCAGGATCATGAGATGAACAGTGGAGGTTGTGATGAGGGGCAGAATCAAGGAGAAACTTAGGGAATCTTCCACTCTGGATTAAACCAGACCCAGCCTCTGCAATCCCAGCTGTGTGCATGAACGCATATTTTTTAACCCTCTGAGCTTCATCTATGGAGTCAGACTAATAACAACCCTACCAGGATTGCGGTAGCCCCCTCCTATCCCAGGGTTCCATGGGCTGGCCCAGGGCCAGAGCTGGGCACACACCACCCAAAAGGCACAAATAAAAAAGAACCTCTGATTTCCAGGTAGGGTCTCTGAAGCAAGTATTTGGGGTAAAGGCTATCTTCAGCACTTTTTTTTTTTTGAGACAGAGTTTCACTTTGTCGCCCTTGGTAGAGTGCCATGGCATCACAGCTCATAGCAACCTCCAACTCCTGGGCTTAAGCGATTCTCTTGCCTCAGCCTCCCGAGTATCTGGGACTACAGGTGTCTGCCACAACACCCAGCTATTTTTTGTTGCCGGGGCTGGGTTCGAGCCCACCTCGGTATATGGGGCCGGTGCCCTACCCACTGAACCATAGGCGCTGCCCCTATCTTCAGCACTTTAAATGCTGTAATGGAAGCTGTCTGTAGATGGGCAGTGACCTAGGGTACAATCTCAAAGGCACAAGGGCACTGGGGCAAAGTAACATGGCAGCCCAGCTTCCACCTGCCTATGCCATTCACTGCCAGCCTCATCACATACAGGAGGCAGGCAGCCTGGGGCTCATCTCTCTGCCAGGACCCCCAAGGATGGGAAGGGGATGCCAGTGATCCCTTCTAGAACAAAATTAGGGATGAACTAATCTCCTACAGCCTAGGTGGCTGTGGGTGCTAGGGGTTTGGTATGCTAATTTGCAGACCCACAAAATCAGTCTGGATGTTTTTGGAAGCTCCCTAGAGGAAGCTGAAAACCCAGAGTGATGAGGGTTGGGTCATGGGCACCAGGAGGACAGAAGGCTGGGGACAGAAGCACTGCTCTGTCCCTCTCTGTGAGCAGCGCTTCTGTCCCCAGCCTTCTGTCCTTCCTCACAGAAGTGCCTGCTTCATGGTTCACCATGAGTGGCTGACAGGTGTGATTTCTTTTTCTCTCCGGTTTGTGTTTTCAGAATGCCCGGCACGCTCTCTAATAAGTATGAATTATGCCTTGGACGTCAAAGGGCCTCAGAGCTTTGTAGCCTGGTCAGTGTGCAGTGGCAAGGAGACCTCGCTTAGCCTCAGCTTCCAGTGCCCAGCAAATGCACACAATTATTATTTACTGTTATTTTCATTATCATCCCTAACTAGGTCAAGTGCTTTCCCATAGGCTTGGCCTATTTTTCTCTTGGGAAAGGTGCCATTGCTATCTCTGTCTCAGATTTGAAAAATTTGAATCCTAGGATGGTTATCTATTTATATCTATCTATATATGCCCCAACTCCTTCTAGTAGAAAGGATTAAAGGAAGTTCATCCTAGGGGGCTCTTGCCTGACCTCCTTCCTTCACTGCCTGTGAGCATTTAACACAGTGACAGGGCCAGGAGCGGCTGGAAGAGGTTCAGACCAGCTGACAAAGTCTTTCCTCAATGAGCACACTCTGGAAATCCCCATTGCTCTCACACCCCTCAGATTAAACAGTGATTTGTTCTTAAACTGACTCACGTGGCTGGAATAGATCCTTTTTAGAACAAACGAGAATGACTCAGCCATAACTAACAAACCCTGATGCCAGCAAGGACAAGCCCAGATTTCTGGGCCTTCCCTCTCCTTTGCTTTCCCTCCTAATCCCTGAGTTTGACTCTCCTAGGCGCGCGCGCGTGCACACACACACACACACACACACACACACCCCACTCAAAACTCCCAACTCAAGCCAGACATGAAATTAGGCAAATCTGTCTTTCTAACTTCTCCAGTGAACTTGTATCCACCAGCTACCAAAATGACTCATTCTTCCTCATTCACTGATTGCATTAGAGACTGGGGATTCCATCCTTTATCTCAAAACTGACATAATCCTGACATTAAGCTAGTTAAATAATAGATATTTAATCATAAATGGGAGGAGTTCCTATACTGAAAGCAAACTTGAGGGAGGGGCGCCTAATAGAGCTACTTTATAACTATGTTAAGGTGGTCAGGGAAAGTTTGGGTTTTTTTTTGGGTTTTTTTAATGACAAGTTGTCACTCTGAGGCTGGAGTGCAGTGGTACAATCATAGCTCACTATAACCTCTAACTCCTGGGCTTCAGCCTCCCAAGTAGCTAGGACTATAAGTTCGTGCCACCATGTCCAGCTAGTTTTTTAATTTTTCTATAGTCAGGACTTCAGGCTGATCTCAAACTCCTGGCCTGAAGCAATCCTCCTGCCTTGGCATCCTAAAGTGACGGGCTTATGGGCGTGAGCCACTGTGCCGAGTCTCAGGGGACGCTTCTGTGAGGAGGTGCCATTTAAGCAGAGACCCAAAAGATAAAAAGGACCAGTCACGGGAAGAATGCAGGGAAATTAGGGAAGGATCAGTGTTTCAAGGATGCACAAAGGTGTATCTCTTCAAGTGAAGAATGGCCCTAGTATCTGAGCTGAGTGAGTAAGAGGGAAAGTGGTAGAGAGAAGGACAGAGAGCTGTCCAGGAGTTAGACCATGCAGGACCCTGTAGGCCTTGAGTAGGCAGAACCTCACCATGAACCCTTTTGCACTGAAGTAACCTGTAGCTGCAACAAAACTTACCAAATAACCATAACCATTTGCTCCCTCTCAGACCCCAGTCTCCCCTGCATTAGGCTGGGACACATGGAGAAGGTTCTGGCCAATGGATTTTAAATGGTGATCCATCACTTTTGAATGGCTATCCATCACTTCCTGCACAAAGCAATTAAGAGCTAGCGAGCCTCTTCCACAGCCCTCTTCCCTGCTGCAGTACACTTGGAAGCCACATGTTTCAGATGATATAGCCAGCTACAAGAACGCAGGGGGCCCCCAGACCCACACTGGACTACATGAGTGAGAAACTAGGCTTCAAGATTTATTTGTTAGTGTAGCATAACTGAGACCACACTGGTCAATGCACAATCCAACTCTATGTCCAAAACTTGCAGCCTGGAGGAACCTAGTTACAAGAGCTTAGCATACAGCAGGAGTTCAAAAAATGACTTTTCACTTCACCACAGCTCTTATCCTTCCTCTCTTAAAAAATTGAGGACTAGGAAAAAAAAAAAAAATTGAAGACTAGGGTGGCGCCTGTGGCTCAAAAGAACAGGGCGCCGACCCCCTATGCCAGAGGTGGTGGGTTCAAACCCAGCCCCGGCCAAAAACTGCCAAAAAAAAAAAAAATTGAGGACTAGTTTAAATACACTGCACACACACCTCCTTTCAGTCTAACACCACACCCAAGACACCAACTGTGATTAAAGCCCTGCTTTCTGCCAATAGTATAACCAATGCGTGGAAGGAAAGTCAGCTGAACTGTCCTGATCCACATAGCAATAACTTTAAAAAACCTCATCCTTGGGGCTCAGCGTCCATAGTTCAGTGGTTAGGGCACAGGTCATATACACCAGGGCTGGTGGGCTCAAACATGGCCTGAGCATGCTAAACAAACAAGCAACAACAACGACAACACAAAATAGCTGGGCATTGTGGCGGGCACCTGTAGTCCCAGCTACTAGGGAGGCTGAGGCAAGAGAAGCGCTTGAGCCCCAGAGTTTAAGGTTGCTGTAAGCTATGACGCCACAGCACTCTACTGAGGGCGACAAAGTAAGACTCAATAAAAAGACTCAACAACAACAAAAAAAAAAACCTCATCATTGGCCAGGTACAGTAGTACACACCCGTAATCCTAGCACTGCAGAGGCTGAGGCTGGTGCATTGCCTGAGCTCAGGAGTTCAAGACCAGCCTGAGCAAGAGCAAGACTCTGTTTCTAAAAAAATAGCAGGGTACTGTGGCAGGTGCCTGTAGTCCCAGCTACCAAGGAGGCTGAGGCAAGAGAATCACTTGAGCCCAAGAGTTTGAGGTTGCTGTGAGCTGTGATGCCAGGCACTCTACCTAGAATAACAAAGTGAGACTCTCTCTCATAAAAAAAATAAAAAAATTGGCAGCACCTGCGGCTCAGTGAGTAGGGCGCCTGCCCCATATACTGGAGGTGGCAGGTTCAAACCTGGCCACGGCCAAAAAAAAATAAAAAAATAAAAACTAGCCAGGTGTGGCTCAGTGCCTGTCTCAAGTGGCTAAGGCATCAGCCACATACACCAGAGGTGGCAGGTTCGAATCCAGCCTGGGCTGGCCAAACAACAATGACAACTATAACCAACAAATAGCCAGGTATTGTGGCTGGCACCTGTAGTCCCTGCTACTTGGGAGGCTGAGGCAAGAGAATCGTTTAAGCCCAGGAGTTAGAGGTTGCTGTGAGCTGTGATGCCATGGCACTCTACCCAGGGTGACAGCTTGAGGCTCTGTCTAAAAAAAAAAAAAAAAAAAAAAAATACAACTCTCCAGATACAGTGGCACATGCCTATAATCCCAGCTACTCAGGAGGCTGAGGCAAGAGGATAGTGCAAGCCAAGACTTTGAGGTTGCTGTGAGCTCTGATGATGCCACAACACTCTACTCAGGACCTCAAAAAAGAGAGAGAGAGAGAGAGAGAGAGAGAAAGAGAGAGAGAGAGAGAGAGAGAGAAAAAGAAAAGAAAGAAAAAAAGAAAGAAAGACAGACAGACCGACCAGGCGCAGTGGCTCACACCTATAATCCTAGCACTCTGGGAGGCCGAGGTGGGTGGACTGCTTGAACTCAAAGTTCAAGACCAACCTAAGCAAAAGACCCCACCTCTACTAAAAATAGAAAAATGGAGGCAAAAGGATCTCTTGAGTCCAAGAATTGCGAGGTTGCTGTGAGCTATGACGCCATAGCACTCTACCCAGGGTGACAGCTTGAGTCTCCACCACAAAAAAAGAAGAAAGAGAAAGAAACAAAGAAAGAAAAGAAAAGGCTGGGCGCAGTGGCTTCATCCCTATAGTCCTAGCACTCTGGGAGGCCAAGGCGGGGGGATTGCCTGAGCTCACAGGTTCGAGACCAACCTGAGCAAGAGCAAGACCTCGTCTCTAAAAATAGTCAGGTATTGTGGCAAGCACCTGTAGTCCCAGCTACTCGAGAGGCTGAGGCAAGAGAATCACTTGAGCCCAAAAGTTTGAGATTGCTGTGAGCTAGGATGCCACAGCTCTCTACCGAAGGTGACAAAGTGAAACTCTGTCTCAATTAAAAAAAAAAAAAGAAAGAAATAGGCGGGTGTTGTGGCAGGCATCTGTAGTCCCAGCTGCTCAGGAGGCTGAGGCAAGAGAATCGCGTAAGCCCAAGAGTTAGAGGTTGCTGTGAGCCGTGTGACATCACAGCACTCTACCCGAGGGTGGTACAGTGAGACTCTGTCTCTAAAAAAAAAAAAAATTAAAATAATAAAAAAAAAAGAAAGGAAAACCTATGTTCACAAGACAATTTGTATATGAATGTTTATAGTGACTTTATTCATAATCACCAAAAACTAAAAACAAACCAAATGTCTTTCAGCTATATAATGGATAAACAAAATGTTTTACATTCATGTAACAGAATACTACTTAGCAATAAAAGAGATGAATTACTGAATATTACTGAATATACACACACACAAAAAAAAACCCAAGTTACTACTACAACCTAGACTCCTGACCTGGGGGTAAGGGGGACTCGTCCCAAATGAGCGCCAGGACCTGAATCCTATCCATGTTTTGTTGTTCTCTAGTGGCTGAAAAGGGGTGGACGTGGGGCAAACATAAGCCCTATCTGGACCTTTCAACAGCCCCACCTCTTCAGGAGAGGAAGGGGTCATGCTCCTCTTTCATTTTAGGCAACAACTCAAAATTTCCCGTTCAATGACAGTCCCACTCCAGGAAGGAAATTACTTTGGCTGAGATGCCAAACCCAAAGTCAGAAACCATCTGGATTGCGCAATCAAGAAGAAAATACGTGAAATGTAGGACACCCAAGAAGATAGTCATAAGAGATGGAAAGATAGGACCCTGGTCACCTCCCAGAACCCCTCAGATTCCTGGAGCATCTCACTCTCCCACTCAGCTGATAGCTAAAAACTCACAGGCACCCCATTCCTCACAGGGTGGGTATCCACAGGATGGAACCCCACCCCCACCCCCCGAAACCCTCCAGTATCTTCCCTTTCACTCCCAGGTGGAAGTAAGTTCTTGACCATAGCTGCTTGGCCCTGAGTGGCCTGACCCTGCCCTCTCCCCTGCAGCCCACCCCAGGCCTGTGCACATACATGATCCTTCACTGGCCCAGTAATCCTTTAGCTGGAGGCTCAAGCTTCCCTTCCTCAGAGAAATCTCCCTGCTCAGCTCAAATCCTCTTATCTTCCTACCGGCCATACCCACCCTCCCTTCATGTCCCCTTTGAGCACTGGCACTGTGGTGGATCGTGTGCATCTGCATGATTATCTCATTAATATTTGTCTCCTTCACGTGACTGCAAGCTCCCCGAGCCCTGGGACCTCATCTGCATTTCTTGGCATCATAGCTCACAGCAACCTCCAACTTAGGCTCAAGCGATCCTCTTGCCTCAGTTTTTCTATTTTTGTTTGTTTGTTTGTTTTTGAGACAGAGCCTCAAGCTGTCGCCCTGGGTAGAGTGCTGTAGCATCACAGCTCACAGCAACCTCCAACTCCTGGGCTCAAGCGATTCTCCTGCCTCCGCCTCCCAAGTAGCTGAGATTACAGGCGCCCACCAGAACGTCCAGCTATTTCTATTTTTTGGTAGCAGCCATCATTGTTGTTTGGCGGGCCCGGGCTGGATTTGAACGTGGCTGGTGCCTTAGCCGCTTGAGCCACAAGCGAGTAGAGAACAGAGTCTTGCTTTTGCTTAGGCTGTTCAACTCTTCAGCTCAAGCAATCCACCCACCTCGGCCTCCCAGAGTGCTAGGTTTACAGGCCTGAGACACCACACCTGGCTCTCATTTGCATTTTCATGGCTGTGTCCTCAGCTCCTAGCATAGAGCAGGCACTCAATAAATGTTTTAGTTCATAATTAGTGCTCTTGTCCAGCTTCTGTATGTCTAACTCCCCTGGGGACACAAGAGAATTTCACCTCACAGGTTGGCACACCCAGTTTCCAGCTTCTATCACCTTGCGAGAACCATCTAACCCTCCTCCACCCAGAGGCTCAGCCCCTAAGCCAGCCTTAGGCAACATGTAATCAGCTCTAGAGCTCAGCGCTGATTACAGCTGATTCTCCTTTGACAGGGATGCTTTAGCCTCTGCTTCAGTTCACCTCGGTTCCTGCTCAAAAGTCCCCAAGATACCAGAGCATAAGGTCTAGAGCAGGGGTCCTCAAACTTTTTAAACAGGGGGCCAGGCCAGTTCACTGTCCCTCAGACCGTTGGAGGGCCCGACTATAGTTTAAAAAAAAAACTATGAACAAATTCCTATGCACACTGCACATATCTTAGTTAGAAGTAAAAAAAAAAAAAAAAAAAAAAAAACCCAGGAAAAAAAACAGTAACACCGCCTCATGTGGCCCACGGGCCGCAGTTTGAGGACCCCTGCTCTAGAGCATGGCTCACAGTTCCCTCCTAAGCCTGGTAGTATTGAAAAGTCCCTCTCAAGAGGGGATTCTCATCTTTAAGCCCTAGAGCCAGACTCTTCTGGTGCCTGAACAGACCAATGCTGTCCCTGGGCCCCCAGGCTCTTCATCATGGGCTCCCCTGAGATGCCCAGCAATGTCACTATGGTCACCATTTCCCAGAGCAGTGATTCACAAAGTATATTAGTCTCATGAGCTTATTAAAATACATATCAAGCAAAAATGGGTTCCATGGTCAAACATCAATGAGAAAAAGTGGTCTGAATAGGTTTCTTGGTTGTAGGACACATCAAAGCCTTGATACGCGCATGTGTGCATGGCGAATCTCCAAAGCTAGGGGACAGTGATAAAGTATGCAGGGCTTCCCAAGTTTAGGTATTCAAGAACCCTTTGTTTACACTGGGGTATCTTCTGGACCACCCTTCTGAGATACACGGTTTGGGAGCTGCTGTTGTAGACTAAGTCTGAGCACTGCTCATAGCCTGAACATAGAGCACTCTCTCCATCACAGTAAGGCATCCTTCAAATAGAAAACAAAGGCAGCATTCACCTTTTAGTTCTGACCCAGACAGCGCGTCCTCATCCCTAATCCAGTTCTTCCTTGCAGCTTTAGGATGTAACAACATCCATGGAAAACTATTTTACAACTGGTCTTTACCAGAAGTTGGAGGTAAAAGAGGAAATGAGAAGGTAAGAAAGAGGCTGGGCACAGTGGCTCATGCCTATACTCCCAGCACTCTGGGAGACCAAGGCAGGTGAGTTCGAAGACCAGCCTGGGCAAGAGGAAGACCCTGTCTCTGCTAAAAATAGAAAATCTAGCTAGGTGCAATGGTGAGCACCTGTAGTTCCAGCTACTAGGGAGGCTGATGGAAGAGGATTGCTTGAGCCCAGGAGTTTGAGGTTGTTCCTTTGAGCTAATGATCATGCCACAGCACTCTACCCAGGGTGACAAAGTGAGACCCTGTATAATATAATATAATATTATAATATAACATAATATAATATAATATAATATATAATATAAAATAATAAAATAAAATAAAATAAAATAAAATAAAATAAAATAGGGCTGGGCGTGGTGGCTCACCTCTGTAATCTTAGCACTCTGGGAGGCCAAAGTAGGTAAACTGCCTGAGCTCACAGGTTCGAGACCAACCTGAGTAAGAGCGTGATCCCATCTCTAAAAACAGCCAGGCATTGTGGTGGGTACCTGTAGTCCCAGCTACTTGGGAGGCTGAGACAGGAGGATTACTTGAGCCCGAATTTGAGGTGGCTGTGAACTATGACACCACAGCACTCTACAAAGTGTGACAAAGTGAGACTCTGTCTCAAAAATAAATAAATAATCGTGCTATTTGGTTGGTTGGCTGTTGGGTTGCTTGTTAATTTAAATCTGTAATATATACAATAAAAAATGTCAAAGAGGAAAAATAAATAAATAAATAAAAAGGTAAGATAGAGCTTCATCTTCAAAGTGGAGCATCAAGAGAGATTGCCTATAGCTGATGGAAGTACTAGAAATGTTAAGTATATTCGTCAAAAGCTGCAAAAGTGGGCTGGGCATGGTCACTTACACCTGTAATCCTAGCACTCTGGGAGACTGAGGCAGGCAGAGTGCTTGAGGTCAGGAGTTCCAGACCAGCCTCAGCAAGAGTGAGACCCCAACTGTACTAAAAACAGAAAAACTAGCCAGTTGTGGTGGCTGAGGCAGGAGTATTGCTTGGACCCAGGAATTCAAGACTGCAGTGAGCTACAATCAGGCCACTGAACTCCAGCCAGGTAAGAGAGTGAGACCCTGTCTAAAAAATAAATATGTACATACATATGTAAATAAATAAATAATATTGCAAAAACAGCCTATAGAGGGACTAAAAATAGTGACATAAATGTTTCAAAAAGAGGCTGGCTATCATACCTGTAATCCTATCTCTTTGGGAAGCTGAGGCAAAAGGATCAGTTGAGTCCAGGAGTTCAAAACCAGCCTGAACAACATAATGAGATCTTGTCTCCACAAAAAATTTAAAAATTAGCCAGGCATGGTGGCACATACCTATAGTACTAGCTACTTAGGAGCTGAGGCAAGAGGGTCCCTTGAGCCCAGAAGTTTGAAGCTGCAGTGAGCTATGATCATGCCATTTTACCTAGCCTGGGCAATAAAGACTCTTATCTCTAAAAAAGGTGGGGTTTTTTTGTTTGTTTGTTTCTTTTTTTTGCGACAGAGTCTTATTATGTTGCCCTCCTCGGTAGAGTGCCGTGGCATCACAGCTCACAGCAACCTCCAACTCTTGGGCTTAAGTGATTCTCTTACCTGAGCGTCCCAAATAGATGAGACTACAGACACCCACCACAACACCCGGCTATTTTTGTTGTTGCTGCAGTTGTCATTGTAGGTTAGCTGGCCTAAGCCAGGCTCGAATCTGCCAGCCTCAGTGCATGTGGCTGGCCCCGTAACCACTGTGCTACGGCACCGAGCTTGTCTCTAAAAAAGTTAAAATAAAAAATAAAAAATGATGGGCGGTGCCTGTGGCTCAAAGGAGTAGGGTGCCGGCCTCATATGCTGGAGGTGGCAGGTTCAAACCCAGCCCCAGCCAGAAACTGCAAAATAAAACAAAACAAAACAAAACAAAAATAAAAATAAAATAAAATAAAAAATGATATTAGCAACTTTGAGAGAAGACCTAGTTTTGTCATTAATGGTCAACCTCATGTTTGTCTTTTCATGATGGAGCAACCTTATCAACAGACCATATTGCAGAAATTGTGTTTTACCAATGAGTCTGCTGCCAATGCAGCAAGGAAAATAAAAGATACTTTTTTCTTACCCTATTTAAGAAAAAGAGAAGCCTCACTTTTCTCCCTTGTCATTACAGTTCTTTTCCTTAGGCACAAAGATTTTTAACTAACCTAGATTTTCATCCCATTCTATTGCTTGATTGACTGACAACCCCATCCTATCAGATTTAAGAATGAAGAACATAATTTTCTGCTAATACCATACCCTCACCTTTCTAGGCAAAGAATAGTGGAGAGTCGGTAACGGCACTTTATCTCAGCCTCCTCTTTGGTTGAGTGTGGTTGTACAGTCACTTTTCTCACATCATGAGTCAGGGTAGTACCAGAAAGGAGGATATTGTGGCCTTTGTGTGCTACCAGCTAGACTCAGGCTTTACCCTTGGGAAAGATAACCACCACCTGCTCTAATCTCTGTTACAATAAAATTACTGTAGACTCAACCACTGTCTACTGAGTTATCTTTTCTCTTTAATGGGAGGAAGGGGTAGGATGTCTAACAGACCGTAAGCCAATAGATGAGTTGCCAATAGATGAGTTCACTACTCCCAAATGGTGACTGAAGATGCATTTTCTTCATCCTACCATTCAGTTTGTCTAGTCAAAGACACTGAGAATGTGGTAATCCCTTGGACCTTGGGGAACAAGTGGAGTCCCACAAGGGATCCTGTGAAGAGGTGAAAGGCATAGAGAGGAAGTGGCAATTTCACATGTCTACAGGAACCAAGTAGGTAATATTAATAAAAATGATGTGAACTCAGTATAAGATGATCATTGGTGATCAGCTCTTATCCTGGGTGTTGAGAAAGAATACAGAATGACAGGAACTATGAGAATGGAAGTTCAAGGTTGCAGATCTTAAATTTTTCAAGAAAAAATGGAAATCCCAATTTTTATGGTAAGTCTATTGGTCTAATGATTTGCAAGCAAGATGCAAACAACAGATTGGCAGTCTGTGATCTCTAACATAAGGTCATGTGCCCGGGTATTCTGTCCCTTTCTACTTAGAGCAAGGAGCCTTTCAACATGGGACAGCAACTGGCCAACCAAGCAGTGGGGCAGGAGTCAAGCCCAGAGACCAACCAGAAAGTTCTGACGGTTGTTGGGAGGGAAAGGTAGACTCGTTCTTTTCCCCTTGTTTTCTTCTCTCCTGAGGTGCACAGTGCATTGCAAGTAGGAAGTCACACCTGACCCCTTTGCTCTTTGATGTTCTTGTTGCTAATAGATATATACCAAGGTGCGAAAGGGGTAAGTGAATGGACTGGTTCACTGGATGTTTTTGGAAAAATGCTGAAAAAGGAAGAAGAGAAACATTACCTGCTTTAGAAAGGGACTGACTACCCAGATTAGGAGAACTGCTTCAAGTTCTCCCTTGCCAAAGCAACAGTAGTTGAAAGTTGGGTGCTAAGATCTCACCTCAATTGGGAAGGAAACAACCACCCTGCTAACCTTTTTTTTTTTTTTTTTTTTTTTTTTTTTTTTTTTTATTTTTTTTTATTTTTGAAAAGGGATATTTGATTTTTCTTAAAACATAAAATAAAAATCTAAAGAAACTTGAAAACTGTATTAATTGCATAAATAGAAAAATTTATAGACAAGAACC
>CAUYPK010124791.1:0-50921 GCA_963574355.1 Loris lydekkerianus | reverse complement strand
GAGCCCTTAGCACGCTGGACCTGACGAGCCCTTAGCACGCTGGACCTGACGAGCCCTTAGCACGCTGGACCTGACGAGCCCTTAGCACGCTGGACCTGACGAGCCCTTAGCACGCTGGACCTGACGAGCCCTTAGCCTGCTGGCTTTCCGGCCTGTGTGCTGGATGGTTGGAGGCCAGGTTCTCTCCTACGGCTTCTGTTTACGCCATGTACACAGGGCAGGGGCTTGGAAACCAACCACTGTTTTAGGACTTTGGAAGCGTGGACATGTGTAGCTGTAGCTTATGCCTAGCCTATTAGCAAAGTGGTTTACCTGCTAGGTAGAATCTGGCTCCTATAGAGTTCAAAGAGGTTGACAGAATAGAAAGTATTTCAAAACAATGGTTCAAGTAGCCCTCTCCTTTGCTTTGGAATTCTGAGAAATGTGATTTTTGTGTGTGACATTTTCTGATTTATAGAAAAGTTGTCAAGTAGTGCCCTGTCACAGTCAAGAAGTTGATACAATAGTGTGTCACCTCTCCAGACCCAATTCAGGTTTTGCCAGTTATGTCCTTTATCGCACCTTAACCTTTTAGTCTCTTTGGATGTCAGGCAGTCTTCAGCCTTAATTTGCTCGGGATATTCTAGGCCAGCGATTTTGTAGAGTGCCCCTCAATTTTGGCATGTCTGTTTCCTCCCGATTCTGTGATTTGGGGTATGCGGTGGTGCTGGGAACGCTGTAAATGTGATGCATTGTTCTCAGTGTGTCATCTCAGGGTGGAATGGCAAGGATTTGGATATTGTCACAGGCAGAATAATGCACCTGTAAAGATGTTTACATCCGAATTTCTGGCCTGTGAAAATCTTACCTTCTGTGGCAAAAGGGACTTCGCGGATGTGGTTAAGTTCAGGATTGTGAGATGGGGAGATGATCCTTTATGTCTGAATTGGCTCAGTGTAATCACAGGGGTCCTTAATGAAGGTGAGAGGCAGGCAGAAGAATTAGCCAACGAGACGTGACCGCAGAAGTCAGAGTGAGCTATGGGACGTGGGCAGCCTTTAGAAAAAGTAGTGCAACGGGTTCTCTTTGCCTGGAGCTTCCAGGAGGACAGCCCTGTCAAGGTCGGGCTGATAAGACCCCATTTCAGATCCCCCACCTTCAGAACAAATTGTGAGTTTGTGGTGTTTTAAGCCAGTAAGTTTGTGGTAATTTGTTAAAGCAGCAGTTGGAAACCACACAGGATCAACTTTGTAAGCTAGGCTGCTGAGTGACGTGGAGGAGGGCGCCAAGAGGGGGGGATTGCCTGGTGGTTGGGATGGGCCTCTGGGGCACTGTCCACTGTCCCAGCTGTCCCCAGACGGCTTGGGGCACTATCCACTGTCCTGGCTGTCCCCAGACGGCTTGGGGCACTACCCACTGTCCCGGCTGTCCCCAGACGGCTTGGGACACAGTCCACTGTCCCGGCTGTCCCCAGATGGCTTGGGACACAGTCCACAGTCCTGGCTGTCCTCAGACAGCTTGGGGCACAGTCCACTGTCCCGGCTGTCCTCAGACGGCTTGGGGCACAGTCCACTGTCCCGGCTGTCCTCAGACGGCTTGCCATCAACGTCTTCTGTCATGACCCAAATAGGCCGGGGTGACACCAGTGGGTTCAAGGGCTTTTGTTTGATGCCTTCCTTTGGGCTAATGATTTTCGACTGGTGTGCCATGAGAGGCTCTTAGGGGTGCTGCAAAAATGTTTAAAGATCATTAATTCAATTATTTTCTAAAGAAGTTCAAAGCATGTAAGTAATTTTTCTTTTTACTCTTTTTTTTTGATCAACATAATTTAAGTGTGCTGTAGAAGTTTAACTGTAGGCTCAAGTGTTCTGTGACGTAAAGAAGGTTGAGAAACACTGCTTTGGGCTTTCTTTTAGAGCCACATAGAACATTTACTGGTGGTTTGACATTAATCCCTGTAGGAGTTAATGGTGTTGCTTTGGAGAGATGAGAAATATGTCAGTGCTCTGTACCTTTCTGGGGTTCTTTGTTGATGATGAGATGAGAAGGGGAGTGGTGAAGGTGAGGAGAAAGCATCGTGATTAAAGTGTGCCCTTTAGAGAACTGTCATCAATCTGAATGGCTGTAATTAGTCCATGTTAGAAACCTGGAAACAGAGACAGGACCCACAGTGGAGCTGGGATTCCAGGCAGTTCTGCAGGATACCGAGGCACTGATGTTCCTGTTACACTGTTTTATCTCTGAGAAATAATGTTAGTATTTTTAATCCAGCAATCACTTAATGAGAACTGTTGTATAGACATTGGAAGGGATAGAATAAAAAGATAAATAAAGTGCGAGTTGGATTTTTTAGTATATTACAAATTTTAAGATTAGAACACACCGTTGAGTATTCCAGCCCATGAAGAAAGTGATTGTTTGATTTTAAAGGGCCTGTAACAAAATGAAACTTCAAAAGTTGGATTGAGCAAAACAAAACAAACAAAAAAGAATTTAAGTGCGAAGTAAAATAGAGGTTATGACCCTCATCTCCCAAGGGAGGTTATTTTTAATGGGGTGTTATTTTAACAGATCTGGAGTAGGGAGGACAGCTGCTTCATGGGAAGGAGTGCTTCCTACTAGTGGCAGGTGAATTTTGCAATAGTGAGGGAGAAGCAGCAGGGATGGTGGCTGTGGGTGACACCTGGGCGTCTGGATGCCTGGAGAGTCTCTTGATTTCCACTACAGCACGGCAGGCCTTGGCTCGGTGTGGCAGGTGAGGGAGCACTGCTCACTGGCAGTGGGGCAAAGTCTGCATTAGGGTAGAAGAGAACTGCTGGATGACAGGCAGGCTCCAGAGCGTTCAGGGTCTCAGTGCTGACCAGCTTCAAGGAAAAGATGAGAATCAGCATAACGAGCAGTCATTTGTAACTGTCTTTTGAATATGGTCCCCTGTGGGAGAGCAACTTGCTGAATATTAGGCTCAGTGTCAGCATGGGTGATGTTTGTTTAGAGCGGTCCCTGTCACTTTATAGTGATGTCTTAGTGAGCCCCAGATAAACTAATGAGTGTAGATACAAAACCTTGTATAGAAACAGTGACAAAGTGAATCTGGAAGGGCAGTAATGGAATCAGCCTCCATAACCAGGTAGGTGTTTTTTCTTCATTGCAAGGATGGTCCAATAGTTAGCATATCATTTAGTATATTAGGTTGAATGATAGAAAATTACCACATTTTCTAGATAAAAAAGGATCAAAGATTGGCATTTTCCTATGATGTAACCTAAAAATGTAGTTAATCAACAGGTAATAACTTCAATATATGTATAGAAGTTATGATAAAGTTCTATCCATTCCTCATTTAATGATAAAACCTTCTTTTTCATGATGAAAAAATATATTAATTAAGATGTTCATGGTGAGTATCAATGAGCAGAGCATGGTGAGATAAGTTGTACTATTTAGAAATCAGGAATATAAAAAGGATCTCCCAATTAAATACTTATTTTATTTTATTTTTTTTTTGTAGTTTTTGGCTGGGGCTGGGTTTGAACCCACCACCTCCGGCATATGGGGCTGGCGCCCTACTCCATTGAGCCACAGGCGCCACCCCATTAAATACTTATTTAATGTTAATCTGAAATTTCTGGCTGACTCAAAGGACCATGAAATACGAGATATATTATAACATGAACATGTGACATGATAAATACAAAGAAAACTTTAAATATTCAGATTAAACTCGTGTGATCATTTAAATCATTTAATGATAAATTTAGTGTATTGGAATGTATGAGATAAATAAAACTACTATTTCTTTATATATTATTAATATCTAGAAGATGGTGAAAATTATTCTGTGTAGAATAACAACAAAATACAGACTGGCAACCCTACTAAGCAATGCATGGGAATTATATGACTATAAAGAAAATTATATACTGAGAGCTATTGCTGTAAGGTAAGTGATATTACAAAGATATCTGAATGCACAGAAAGATGTATTATGTTCTTTCAGAAAGGCTAAATATTTTAAAGCACTTCTTAGCTTAATCTCAACTTTAAAAAATCCTTACAGAAGATAATCAGATGAAAGTACATATTAATATTTTGGATTCTTTTATACTGTTGGAGAATTTGTCCTCTTTATATTTAATGTATTATAAGTAAAACATTTAAGCAATGGGATATTTGTTTGAGACTCCCCAGAGAGATTAAAATATAAACTCTAGAAAAGGCAGACCCAGTAGGAAATCATTAATGTGATAAAGGAAAGGATTATAAAAGAAACTGAAGAAATATTCCTCAATAGTCAGTCATAGAAAAAGCAGCTAATTGGGAAAATCATGATTTATCTTTTACCAAAACAAAAATATTTTTCAGATGGAGTAGCTATAAATGAAATTTAGATATGATATAAAAATTAATGTATTACTAAATTTGTTATAAGGGTGAATTTTCTAAGAATAAAAACAACAAAACACTGGTATAGTTTTGATCACATAAAAATTTAAAAACAAGTATGTTAGAAATGGATTAAGTAATATTAAAAAGTAAATAACTAAAATATATTACTTGGAACATATGTGATTTATTTTCCTATTAGATCTAGAGGTCTTTAATTGACTTATTAGTCAATTAAAATAATGATTGGCCTAGATAGTTCTTAAAATAAAAATAACTTAGAAAGATATGAAAAAGGTCAAATCAGTTCATAATAAAAGAAAAGCATTTAAATTAGGATTTTATCTTTTCCTTTATTAAACTGTCAAAGATAATATTTACTCAAACTTTCACAACTATAGACCAGGATGAAGGAGAGAAATGGAGTGGGATGGAGTTTGGGGGGGAGGCTTGATAGAAGGAGGATAAAAGTCAGGACCACACCTGTGGAGTATATTGCAAGGGTACAAGTCAAATCTGTCAACTGTAGAACATAAAT
The DNA here is from genome assembly GCA_963574355.1 of Loris lydekkerianus. Classification (NCBI taxonomy): domain Eukaryota; kingdom Metazoa; phylum Chordata; class Mammalia; order Primates; family Lorisidae; genus Loris; species Loris lydekkerianus. The sequence continues at coordinate 46,021 of CAUYPK010124791.1, read as the reverse complement.
GTCTTAACACCATAATCGAGTAAATGAGGTGAAAGCTATGTTGATTGGTTTGATGTAACCATGTCAGAGCATATATATAAAAAAATCAACACATTGTACCCCACATATGCACAAATGTATTCATGATCTATGTGTATATGACTTAATAAAAAGAAAAAAAAAATGCAACCAAATGTCATTCAAGCAAAAAAATAAAAAAATTAACTGTCAAAGATAAAAAATTAGAAACAACTTATTAGCTCTGGGTGAGGCCCTCCTTTCCCAAATTGCTGAGTGAAGTTCTTAAAATGTTTATAACTTTTCACTTGGTAATTCCACTCTTAGGAATATAAGAAAATAAAAAGGTAAGAAGGATATTTTTTATCACCATGCTTTGTATGGAGATATTTATAATACTGAAATGTTGGAGTGAGTTGGAAAATAAGAGCTTTGTTAATTCATTTATATTAAATCCAGCGGTTATTTTATTATTAAAATAATATTTACAACATTTAAAACTTTAAAGAAATACAGTAGAACCTCTGTAAGTTGACCACCCAAGGGACTGTAACAAACTGGTCAATATACTGAGGTAGTCAACATAAGGAACGAGGCCTACTGTACTTAAATGTGCATGTGGTGCATGTCCAGTCCATGAAAATTAGGTCAGCTTGTGGATGTGGTCATGTAGGGGGTGATCAACTATGGAGGTTCTCTTATATTTAAATATTTCAAATTTATTATTGATGAAATATTAATACAAGTGCATGCTGCAGACTGAATATATAATTTTATTTGTATTAACATATCAATTTATGTTGCTACAATAAATATATATTTACAGTTGATCCTTGAATAACATAGGGGGTTGGCACCCGTCAAAAATCTGCATGTAACTTTTGACTCCCCCGAAACTTAACTAATAGCCTACTGTTGAATACAAGTCTTACTGATAACCGTAAACAGTCGATTAACACATATTTTGCATGTTATATTTATTATATATTGAATGCTTATAATAAATTAAGTTAGAAAATGTTATTAAGAAAAACATAAGAAAAATAGAATTACTGTTCATTAAGTGGATGTGGAAAAGATCTTCATCCTCATCATCTTCAGATTAAGGAGGCTGAGGAGGAGGAGGAGGAAGAGGAGGGAGAGGAGGGATTGACCTTGCTGTCCTGGAGGTGGCAGAGGTGAGGGAAAATCACACATAAGGGGCCCTGTGCAGTTTAAACCTGTGTTGTCCAGGGGTCGGCTGTATATATATGTAAGTGGGAGAATGTGAGTGATTTATCATGTCCTATAAACCAAGAATGTAAGTGTGTGTGTATATATTCATGAATAACCTGGAAGACATTAATTGTGTCCTGTTCACTGAGAATACATATGTACCTGGTATGTGCCCTTTCCCTGTGCTTTACGAATCTTTAGACAGATAATATTATATCAAGCTGTAAAGTTCATCTCACTGCACTATTTAAATCAGAAATCACACAGACTACATTCTGTCCACAACTCAAAGAATTGGAAAGTAACTCCACAGGTTTGTCGTAATCCAAGCACTCAAAAAATGATAAAGAGCTTTGTTAAGTAACTTATGTCAAAGGGAGGAAATCAAAAGTACATTTAGATAGTATGTAGAAATTGATGGCAACAGGCACATTACAGGCTAAAAGCCAAGGGATGCAAACAAAGCTATTCTCAGAAAACTAGTTGCTGGAAATGCTTTTATGTTACACAGGAAAGGATAAAGTAATTAAAATTTGAGCTTCTACTCAAGGAGCTAGGAAATCAGTTCTTTGAAAAAGAATTAGTTCTTTGAAAAAGCTAAGGAAATTAACAAACTCTGGGAGGATGAACCAAAGCAAAAACTAGAATAGACACAAAGAGAGTAAGGAATTAGGAAGGGACAGGTAAAAATTATAAAACACAAACTTTAAAATGGAAATTTTGGTGAAAGGAGGTAAACCTTGTCTTATCAGATATTAAAACATTTCAAACATAAATAATGATGTAAGTGGAGGAAATTTAAATGATAGGCAGTAGACCTTATCTTGTCAGATATTAAAATATTACAAACATGAACAGACCAATCAGTGGAAAAGTATGGAAAGTTGAAATATAAAGATAAAGATATATTAGAATCATTCAACAAATCTATTTAGGCCAACAATTCATCATTTTGGAAGAAGGACATCAGCTTTATTCTGTACCCTACTGGTATATACAAAAATAAGCTTGCACAGATGAAGATAAACGTAAAGAAGGTAAAATGAGAAGTGTTGTCAGAGAAGTAAGGGTGGTTACATAAGGGACCTGGGGGTAGAGAAGCTTGTGTGAGCCAGGGACCAAGGCAGACACCATTCCCAAAAAGATCAACAGATTTCACTACTATAAAAACAAAACGAGAATACAATTTCCCACAAACAAGATTAAAGAAAGATAATTTTAAATTGGAAGGTAACTCAGCATAGGGTGTCGCTGTGTTCTATTGAGGGTTACTGGTGGGTGTTCCTAAGACTAGCTCTGTTTATCAGACCCTAACGTTGCTTTCTGTGAGTATCACTGGTATTTGGTAGGAGTATTTCTGCCTCTCTTGTGAGAGATGATAAAGATCTATTTTAATTGTGGAAAAATTAAAAAGATGATTCACCTCAGCTTGGGAAATGTATACAGTGTTGATTCTCCATAAGAAATCCCAAGCAATGGGTTACTTCAAAGCTTATCTCTTGCATTAAAATGTTCGTAGTTGACAGTATAAAAAAAGGTATGTGTTTTACCTTGAACTCCCAGTTATAGGGCTGATTCAGAGTCTTGTGGGTCAAGTGCATGATCTGCTGAAGTTAGTAATTCATTATAGCCCCTTTTCTATTCTTCTCTTATATTTTCAGGGGAAATATTTGATAGGGGGCAGTTATCATTGAACATAATAGAACTTTCGCAGTGATGATCCTATTAAATGGAATGGTAATGATACATACAAATCTGCATGAACTTGTATGATTGGGTACGTCATGATCATTTCCAGTTTGATAGATAATCAAAAGGGATGACCATGAATCTGAGCCTATTCTTAAATATTTGTATCCAAACTATAAGATGAAATAGACATTGTTTTTTTCTGCCTTTCCAGTTTACTTTAATGATTGACAAGAGCTAGGTTTGTTCTTTGGTATTCAGCACAGGGGTTTATCCTAAGACTCAAAGTGGAGTAGCATAAAGGGAAAGAATCTAGAATAGATATTTTTTCCCACTTATTCAATGACTGTTGCACTGTTGTGTGGGCCACGCAGCATAGGGCTTTACCCTAGAGTCAGTAGGAAGCTGCAGGAGCTGGGAAGAGGCACGTGTTGGATCAGATGTGCATGTTGGAAGGGCCACGTGGGCTGTAGCATGGAGAAGGTGCTGGAGGGCCGAATAGGACTCAGCATAGTTGGGCAAAGGACCAATGGGGAGGCCATCTTCCCAGGGGTGCTGGCCATGGGCTGGAGGGAGGTGGGCAGAGTCTGGGAGCAGAGTCCTCCAGCCCAGACTCCAGACACAACCTTTGCATCCAGAGCATTTTACCCTGACCTTTGTCTTCCCCTCCTGTGCATCAGCCCCTGACCATGTGCCCATGATCACCATTCTGGGGGAGTTGTGGGGGAAAGCAAGGGAGGGTAGGTAGGAGGGGGTCCTGGAGCAGATCCAGGGTGTGAAGGGTGTGTACATTCCTCTGTGATCATGGAGCTTAGGGACTGGCTGTGAGTAGGCTTCCTGCCCCTGTACCCCGTGGCAGGTTGCTCTCCTGCAGGGCATAGGCCATTTCTGTTCTTTTCCTTTGGTATATTCAGTATGTGACACAGGCTACTGCGGTGGTGCAGCCATTCGTCTTAAAGTTCTGACTCTTCTTTTAACTCTTATCCCTGCCTCGAAATACATGTGTTTGCATTTTTTAAAGGTTTCTTAGGTTCCTTGATTGCCTTTGTATCACCTAAGATCATCATTTGAAAAAAAATATTGCTTATACAAGATAGAGAAATAATTTAGGATGATCCGTGAGGCTGTCTCTATCTTCTTGCTGGGATGGGCTTTGGGGAAGATTTTTTTTTTTTTGACACATATAGTGTTAGTTTTTTTCCCTCAACCTATGCATTTAAATATGTATCAGGAGAATCCATGTAATAATCTGAATTTCAGATTCCTCTAGAGAAATATGAAAATTTAGTGATATCGGCTCGACTTTTTCTCTTGGCAGAAATTGTTGGAATGGAATAAATGCCACCCCATTCATATGTGCCCTCTCTCCCCCAGATCTAGCTATAGGCAGGTCACCTACCTACCTCTGTTGACTCTCAGGCCTTTTAACAATAAAAAAGCATAATAACCACTCTCTCGCAAGGCTTCAGGAAAGAGCATGTGAATTCAAAGCACATGGTGCAAGGTCTGATGCACGGTAGACAAGCAGTGAGGTAGGTTGCTGTCCCCCAGAGAGCTCATGTACAGGGCTCAGAGGACATGGTGGTTTCAGGAAGGTGTGTCGTGGGCATCAGTGCAGGTGCTTGGAAAGAACTTGGGATTCACTGGGATCATTCACGTATCTTGTATACAGACCTGGCAGAAACCATGTCACTCTAGACTCATCTCCTCTGCCCCATATCCAGTTCATCAATAAATCATGGCAGCTCTACTTTCAGAAGGTACCTGGAATCCAGCTGCTCCTCACCACTCTGATCCAGGCCGCCTTCACCTCTCACCTGTTGAGGGAGCCAGTCTCCCAGCTTGGCTTCCTGCTTCTTCCCGTGACTTCTGCCACCCCTGTTCCACAGGACCACCAGTGTCCTAATGCCAGAGCTCGCCAGGCTCCTTCCCCAAACCCCCAGTCCAGTAGCTCTCCATGCCCTCGGGGTAACCACTTGTCCCCATGCCCCACAGGCCCCCTGCAGCTGGCCCCTTCTCCCCTCTTTGAGCTTGTCTACCACCCTTCTGCCAGCTCCCCCCTCTCCATTTCTCTCGGGTGTGGCTTCCTTCTCACATCTCAAGCTGAGCTTCCATCTCACACACTACATGTTTTGTTTCTTGGTCTTCTTATATATCTCCCCAGTTGAATGAAAGCTCTGGGGTTTTTTGACTGTGCCTTGGCTCCCATATCAGAGCCCAGAGCAGCATGCGGCCTTTCAGTAGGTTCCCCTTAAGTGTTTGTTGATGGAATGCAGGTTAATCAAAGCAGGTTACTAGGCAGGACTGAATGTGGCATTTTTCTTTCCAAACTGAAGCTATGAAGTAATGCTGCAAATTAACACTTGCTATTTTTGTAGAGGCAGTTAGCTCCTGTGATAGAACTGAGAGTAATAAAGGGAAAATTACAGGTCCTTTAATATTTTTATTTGATTTGAATGTTAAGAGCCACCTGGAACACCACTTTTTACCTTGGTTAACTCAGCAGGCCTTGCTCCCTTAGAATCCACATTTGGCAGGGTGCACTGGGGCTTCTTTGAGCTTTTATTTTATTTCATTTTATTATTTTGAAGAATATCAAAGCAAATTAATGGAAATATTCCTACACTGAAAGAATAGTTTGTTTCATTAGAGTGAAGTAGATCCTTTTGTAGATATAAAAATAAGTAACTATTTGACCTCTTGTTAAAACACCTTATGGTTTCTTTCTTCTGGAAAGCCTTTCGTTTGTATCTTGTAGCCAATGTATGCGTCATGGCCCTACTGTGTGCCAGGTGCTTTGTAAGTTACAAAGAGACATGCTAAAGCGATGTGTGCATTCCAATGACCTGTAGTTTACGTGAAGAGATAACACAGGGTCAGAAGAAGCTATAGAGGAAGGTGTGTCAGTGCAATAAAAGAGTCCAGCCTTACCAGTCAGGGGGCATTAGGAGATGCCCAGGTGCTGTCCTGGGCTTAGCAAAGCACATGGTCTTACTTACTTAATGTGATGTAGGCATTGCTATTTCCGCTTTATTGATTAGTAAACTAAGATGCAGAGAGCCTAAGGAACTGGCTCAAGATCAGGGAGGATTGCATAATGAGGTAATTTTGATCAAGGTCATTAGATTAGGAGGTCGTCTCTCTTTCCACTTAAACGTAGCTGAGACTGGGCCATGGTGGTCATGAGGAGGGAAAGATCATATCTATGGTGAGAGAGCTCAGAGAGATTCTGATGGAGAGACCGGCTTTAGAGGATATAAAGGGATGTAGTTGGTCCCTCTGCACCAGTGTTAGGGTGGTAGATGGAGGGTGGAGGTGACAGGTGGCCTGCTGAGTGTACCTGTAGGCTTGTCAGCAGTTTGGTTATGACCTTATTGTTAGTGGTGGAGGAAGAATGAGGTTTGGGGGAACTTGGCCAAATCCACCCACTTTGGGAACTCTTTCTAACTTAGGAAGCAGAGTTTATGGAAAGAAAGGCATTGGGCTTCTAGGGTTTGTCAATTATTCTGTCTTCGTTGAGAGGATGGATTGGGATAACTTTTACTTGGAAATTATCTTAGTTTAGGGAGCTGGAGGGGTTGGGGTAGGAGTCAGAGGAGACCTGACCACTGAGCCCCACATTTAGCAAGCCCTAGACTTAGCCCTAAGCTAAATAAGGGGTCTTTATTTTACAAGAGGCATGTGGTGTAGTAGAAAGACCATAGTGGGCTTTGAACGCAGATCACATGGAATACTGATTCCCTCTCCCTCAGTAAGTAGCTGTGTGGTATGTTTTACCCTCTCCCAAATGATGATAAAGACATTTAGCATTTAGTTCTCCCAATTATGAGGCCACTGAGAGAAGATTTACTCTCAAAATATTCACCACTTGGGTATACATGAACTTTTAAGGCTGTACTTGAAACATTTGGTGCCAACTTGTAATATTAATGTGTTAGTTTTTAACATATTTAAAATATTTTATAACATTAAGTTATATCTTATCTTTGGATATAGCTTCTTTACTTTTTCATTTTATGAAACAATTTTTTTTTAGACTTTCATATCCATCTTTGACCTTGGTACCATTTTTCTCAAAAGAACCACCTTTTGAGTTACCTAACTCGGCTTTCCAGGGCATTTTAACACCCTGCGAATGTTGTTTGAAAGAAGACATCCTTTGAATCCCTGTGTGATACTGTTCCTGGGAATTTCATCTCAAGCATCAAGAACAGGACAGTTTGTTATTTTTTACTCATCGTGTGATCATGATGCCCCCCAATTGTTTTGATCTCTAAAAACAAATTTGAGTTGATCTCTAAAATCTTGCCTATGACAAGATCCAAACATTTGTTACTGTGGGTTCACAGATGCCCTCTCTGGCCATACAAAACTTGACAATGATTGAGGATGTATCTGGTTAGCATGTCTACCCCAACCTGAACTTTCTCATTCTCTTAGTAATTGAGAGCTGTGTAACTTGAAATACTGTGTAAATATCAAACGCAAAGTTTGAATTGTTGGAGGGATAATTCTGTTTAATCAAGGTTGGGCAGAAACAATATTCTACAAAATTGTCATGATGAAATAACTCCAGTATTGGCAAGAATACGTGATTTTGGCATGACCATTTTTGTTCAGATGCAACCAAACTTCAATACAATTAATACGCTGTTCAAAATTCAGAATTTTGACATTGAGAAGTTTAGCTTATTACTCAAGACTATAGAGGGACTCTGCTGAACATGTCATCAAATCTCTTTAAGCCTCCATTTCTTCATCTACAAATTGAAGATAAAAAGATCTATCTTGTTGGAGATTAGAGAAAAGATGTATAAATGCTAAACACAGGTGCAGAATAGCATAGATCATCAGTAAATAAGAATGACCAGAATGATGGTGAGAAGCAGAATTTGGCCCTATGACCTCAACTCCTTGGCAAGGCAAATTGTAACCGGTATGCACCTCTGTGCTTCTGGTCAGAGGCAACTGCTTTCATCTCAGACCCTGAGTTAGTTCTAGACTGCTCTTGTCTTTCCACAAGACCTTGTCTTTCCGCAAGAGTGTGGATGTAAGAGAAAAGATCAGTCGTGTTGCTTAGAGATGACTCACAAGGAATTGACACTTCTATATCTTGATTTGTTGCAAGCGTGAGTTACTATCTAGAGCAGCATCAAAACTGAGCAGATGCTCTTGAGATAGTACGAGATTGGTACCCTGAGATGGCAGAGTCTGAAGGAATTACTGCTGCTTCCCATCCTGCTGTTAGAACAGATGACATTTCAGACCCTGGAATTCTGATAGAAGGTTTGTTTCACTCTCGAGAACACCCTTTGAAAAAATTCTGATCGGAATAGGATAGACACAGGGCACAAGAATGGCCAAATGCTTGATAAGGGTTGAATCTGGGTGGTGTATATCTATCTATAGGGGGTTCGTTCTACTATTCTCTGTACTTTAGTGTATGTTGTAACTTTTCTACAATAAAAAGTGTCCATATTTAAGCAAATACTGAGATGGTTGCCTTCTTGTTGGAAATATGTATAACTATAGGCATTGTTTGGTCCCATGTCTGGACTTCATGGCACATCTTTTAGTGTTGTTCATTGTATGATGGTGTGTTCCAAAAGTCTCCAAACATAGGAAATTGCATAACAACAGCTCTCTTGGAATGTGTTTATGTGAGTGGGAGAGAGGACTTCATGTGTATGTAGAAAGTGGTGGCCAACATGCAGAGAATATTTAGTAAAATCTTGTAAGGTTTTGTAATAGATGTTTTGTAAATGTACATGGTAGCTACAATTTGTCACTTTGCCTATGTATGGTGACTTTGGGGACACCCTGTATTTGTAGGATGAGATTCTTTAAACTGGCAAACAAGATGAAAGTTAAATTCGAAAGAAATCTGAGAATGTTATCTCAGTGCAAAGAGATGATGAAAAAACATCTGTCCTCTGGTTTAAAGATTACATAAGGAAAAACCTCTGTGTATCCTACCCAGAGCCATTCATGTATTTATATTGACTGTTCCCATCAGGAGAATTAAGTAATCAGTGCTGAAGCATTATTAAAGTTGAGAAGTTCTACCATATACCATACTTAAATGATGCCAAAGTTGTTTCAAAAATAGCCCTTTGCTGCACTTAAATAGCCTCTTAGAGTAGACAGGAAAATTCCACTGGCACAGCAGACCGTGAGGTTATTTAATGGATCCATGTATTAAAAGCTTAGGCTAAATTTGGCTCTGTGATGTGTAAAGTAACAGCAGAACCTAGTATAAAGACCTTTTGCGCTGTTGTTTCTCCAAAGATCCTTATGTGTAAAGAGAATGTATTTTTCTCAAACCAAGTATGTGGTACAGGGATGATCTTAGCACTGGGCTGTCACTCTTGGACTACGTCCTTACTCCACAAGAACACTTGTGAGTGCCCTGCCATAGCTGACAGATTTCTGCATCTCTCTTCTCGCCTGTCCTCTATCCTGCCAGCTGGAAAAGGGTGCTTCTTTGCTTCTTTCTCAAGGAATCATGGTAGTGCATGTACCTTGGAGTCAGACAGACTTGCGTCTGGCACTGCTTCGCAAATTGTCAGAATTCTCACCATAAAATGGAAAAAACAACAACAAAAAACCAGTGGTATCTACTCCATAGAGTTGCTGGGAGGAGAAATGAGATACTTCTCTCCTAGCTGGTACCCAGTAAATAATTGTGTGAATTACCATGATGATCATGAGTCATGGATTTAGAAGTCTGAGTGTTTGAACGTGCAGTTTGCTGTTTCCCAGAGGTGGAGATTGCCATCTTCCTTGGTGGTCATGGAGAATTTAGAGATGAGTGTTTTATAATTTTTACTCAGAAATGACAGGAAATTTTGGTCTAAAACTTGAAGTTCATGGCGAAAATGTAGACATGGTGGCTATTTTGTCAGGCATACATATATGCCCTTGCACATTGGATTCAAGCCCGGCCATTTTATTTAGGTAGAAGTCCCAAGTCTTGCTTGTGTTTCTGCAGAGGCAGAAGTGGAATCAGGCCATGTGCCCTGGTGAGTGCAGAGGGGAAATTTTCAGGAAGCCTGCTGCCTAGGAATGTTGATTTTCTAGTTTTTTCATCAAAAACTGACCTTTCAAATCTCAATGCCAAGAATAACCCATGAAGAAGGGACAGCGAATCCCTGCAGGGGTTTTTAATTTTTGGCAGACCGTACCTGCCTTCAGGGCACATTCCCTCATAGATGGCATGTTGGAAAAGGATGATGCTCCGTGGCAGCAAATGACGTACCTGATGGCAGGGACGGGGTCTTCAGGCCTAGACGCAATGCCAGCCATGTCATAGTGCCCCATTTCCTATGAAAATGTCCTAATTCCAGAGCTCTTGGGAGAAAAAGCTGATTCCTTGTGTGCATAGGAAATGTGCAAGATGTGTCTGGAACATCATGTTAAAAAACCACCTAGGGTCACTTCTAAAGGACCCAGATGCCAATTCCCAAGGTGCTTTCAGTAGCCTCAGATGCCATGATAATAGTGTCAAACGAACATTGACTAAAATGGATTGAAACACATCAAATATTTAGAAAAAAAAGGGCTTTTAATGATACTAATTTTTTTTTTTTAGAAAGATATTCACATATAGAAATAAACTAGTTGGCTCGGCACCCATAGCACAGTGGTTACAGTGCCGGCCATATGCACCGAGGCTGGCAGTTCGAACCCAGCCCGGGCCAGCTGAACAAGGACAACTGCAACAATAACAATAAAATAGCTGGGTGTTGTGGTGGGCGCCTATAAGCCCAGCTATGTGGGAGGCTGAGGCAAAAGAATCATTTAAACCCAAGGGTTTGAGGTTGCTGTGAGCTGTGATGCTATGGCAGCCTACCGAGGGTGACATATGAGACTCTGTCTCAAAAAAAAAAAAAAGAAAGAAAGAAAGAAAGAAACTAGTTGTAACCAAGTCTTTGTCATGGATTTAGGCAGATGGGGATCAAATTCAAAACTCCCTAAGCACAATGAGAGCCCTGACATTCTTTAACCTTGTCATTACAGAGTGGGATTCAATGAGCTGGGGGATATCACAGTGGTGACAGTGGGGGCAGAGTCTAGAGGAATGACTTTCAAGAGTTTTTTCTGCATTAAGAGCAGACCACAGGACTTGGGGGGTGGTAAGCCCTGTGGGCTCCTCACTCTGCCTCCAGGGCACCCCGCCAGGCCCTTGTAGCCTCATCCCTCTGAACTGCACTTTTGCTCCATTGGTTTCCCTGTTGGTCTGAGAGCTGCCCAGGGGGAGAACGGTCTGCCTTGCTGTCTTTAGTGTTTTCACGGTGGACCACATCACCTGGCACGTAGTAGCACTCAATGAGTGAGTTAATACCTGATAGAATGTCTGTCCTGTAAGGAGGCGTTCATCATCAAAGTGCATGCAAATAGCTTCACTGTAAATATCTACATGTGAGTTTCACCCCAATAAATGCTTTAGTCTCCCTTGCTTATTATGATTGTGTCCTGATACCATTATTTCATGTTTTTTAAAAGGTATGTAGCTCGTGCTCAATTTCTGACATGCTAAAAAATTAGTAAATAAATAAAATCCACCATTTATTTAATATTTACTGTTTGCTATGTCTTATAGTAGGCTCTTTGGAGATCTTGCTTTATTTGACTCTCACAAACTTATTAAATCTCTATTTTACATAGGAGATTAAGTCTCAGATATGTTAAGTAACTTGCCAAAGTCACCCATCTGGGAAAGGGTCAAGCCCAGGTCAGCTGATCTCCAAAGTCTTTTCTTTTTACTACATGGATATCCAGGGTTGGAAAGTAGAATTTGTGAACTCTACTTTTTTTTCTACATCCTAGAAAAAGTGCTGCATACCCCATTGTGGAATGTCACTGCAGTTACCTTTGAGGTACTCCCCTTGGGAAGCTGTGCACGGATGCCAGTGCCTAGGTCACCCTTCAAAGAAATTTTGGAACTCTTTTTCTGGAATGGCCATCAGAGCTGTTGTCGTACAGAAATATAATCTTGGGCTCTTCAGGTGTTTTTAATGAAAGGGAGCTCTGATGAACATAATCCTTGAGAATGAATAAACTGGATGGTTGTGATTCTTTTAATCTTGACAGATTATTGAAGTAATCCCTATTCCTATCAGTAGTAAGCCCTGCTATTGTCAACACATTATCTACTGTTATGTATGGTGAACCATTCTAAGCCAAATTTTCCCCTTAGAAAAAAATATAATAAAGATAAAGAGAGTTTGAATCTATGGACTTGTGTTTGAGTATGAGGTGGTCCTATGCATTTAACATTCAGCCCTGAATGAATACTGTAGAATCCTTCAGGCAGTCCCAGAACGCACTGAACAGTCAGCTTTTGACTAGATGCATCCCCGTGTGTCCTGTGGGGCTAAGGCTTTGCACGATTCCACCTTCTGGGGCAAGCTCATGGTGAGTAGTAGTTTAAAAATGCGTGCGAAGGACACAGAACCTCAGACAGTGGAAGTGGGAGAAGCTGCAGCGTGGGAAGCATTATGCATGGAGCGTGACACCCAAGAGATCCCTGTCTCTTGATTTCAAAATGGATTAAAGATTTGAATCTAAGACCTGAAACAGTGAAAGTACTAAAAGAAAACGTGAGGAAATACTTTAGGACATGCGTCTGGGCAAAGATTTCTTGAGCGTGACCTCAAAAGCACAGGCAGCTAAAGCAAACGTGCACAGATGGGACCACATCAAGATAAAGAGCTTCTGCACAACCAAGGAACCAGTTGCTAAAGCCAAGAAAGAAGCCACAGAATGGGAGAAAACATGTGCAAACTACTCATCTGGCAGGAGATTAATAACCAGGATACACGGATGAAGAGCTCAGACAACTCATTCATTCACGCGCTCAGTGTATGCGTGAATGTCTGTCTATCTGCTCAGCAGTTCTCAAACCGTTTAGTCTTGGGATTTCTTTATATCCTTAAAAAGAATTGGTGGTTGTAAAGAATTTTGGTTTATTTGGGTTGTGTTCATGGTATTTTCCACATTAGAAAATAAAGAAAAATGTAAAACATAAGAAAACACAAGCACGTGTTTCATTAGCTGTCAGTATAAGATGTCTTCATACGTCACAGAGCCCCTGGAAAATTATACCGTGTAGGCACGAGGGAAGAAGAGTGGTTTCCAAGCTGTGTCCAGTGTATTCAACACCAGTCTGAAGCCAGTAGACGCACTAATACACGCCCACAAAAGAGAAAAATCCAAGTTGGGGCAAGGGAGAAAAAGGGAAGGGGATGAGAGGAAGGAGGGGGATTGGTGCGTCCCACTAATGAGGACAATGGGTCTGGGACACCTCCTAGGTGAGGGGCACAACTGCATCAGGGACTTTGCCTAACAAATGCAGACATTATCACCTAGTTGTTTTTACCCTCATTTGAATCTGAAATTAAAAAAAAAAAAAAAACGTGTATCCATAGAAAGGTCTTGGGTACCCCTTGGGCTTGCCCTGACCACACTTTGATAACTGCCGACTATATACCGCATATACTTGAGTATAAGCGAACCCGAGTATAAGCTGCCCCCTTAATTTTACCCTAAAAACTGGGAAGACTTAGTGACTCGAGTATAAGCCGAGGTGGAAAATGCAGCAGCCACTGGTAAATTTCAAAAATAAAAACATATACTGTAAACTAGCAACAACAACTTCAAAACTTTAAATAAAGTGCACAAAACCGTAGCTTAACAGGTAATCAAGCTAAATCACAATCACTGAATCAAATAACCTGTATGACCCAAGTATAAGCCGAGTTCGGGTTTTTTGGCACAAATTTTGTGCCGGAAAAAACTCGGCTTATACTCGAGTATATAGGTATGTTTTATTTTTACTCTTCTCTCTGGAACCCACTCCAGTCAGGCTTTCTATCAGACCATGCCACTTCAACTGCCATTAGTGACATCCACGTTGTTTACTTCAGTGGTCAGCTCTCAGTTTGTACCTTACTCCCTTTCTGAGAACTATGTGACAGTTTGTCATTCACTCATCCTTGAACTATCTCCTTCGTTTGGCTCCCAGAGAACCAGGCTCACTCCCACTTTGGCTGGTTCTACCTTATCTCCTGGGCCTCTTCGTGTTAGAGTTCACCATGGTTCAGTTCTTGGACTTCTTTTCTTTTTATATCTGAATTATTCACTTGGTGTAGACATCATCCAGAATCTTTAAAAAAAACTTTTTTCCTGAGACAGAGTTTCACTCTCTTACCCAGGCTGGCATGCAGTGGCATCCTCATAGCTCACGGAAGCCTCAAATTTCTGGGCACAAGTGATCCTCCTGCTTCAGCCTCCTAAGTTGCTAGGACTACAGGTGTGTGACACTATGCCCTGCTAATTTTTCTTACATTTTTAAAAGATATATCTTGTAAAGGTAAATGTTCCCCAGGCTTGACTTCAACTCCTGACCTCATGCAGTTCTCTTGCCTTGGCCTCCCAACGTGCTGAGATTACAGGTGTGAGCCAGCCCAGACTTATGTTTTTAGATGTCATTAATGTACAGTTGGATCACCCCACGTATATACAGTAGAACCTCCGTAGTTGACCACCTCCCTACATTGACCACCTTGATAAGTTGACCTGATTTTCATAGACCAGACATGCACTACAGTAGGTACAGTAGGCCTAGTTCTCATGTTGACCCCCTCTGTATGTTGACCATCGTATTACAGTCCTTTGGGTGGTCAACTCACAGAGGTGAACTCTCTCCTGAACTCCGGATCTGTATCTGAAACTGCCTACCAGACATTTCTCCTTGGATGTGTAATAGCATCTCAAACTTAATGTGTGCAAAAAAATAACCCTCCACCCTCCCGCTTCTGTAAACCTTTTCTTCCCAGAGTCTTTTTCACTATCTCTCAACTTTCTCAGTCCAAAAACCCAGTCACTCTGCACTGCTCTCTCTCCCCTAGTCTTCATTCAGTCAGCTATTCTTTCCTGGCTGAAAGGAAAGATATTGAATTCTATAATTTCTCATCACCCCAGCAATACCCACCACCAGGATATCCTGGCTGAGTTGCTGCAGAGCATCCTAGCTGCCCCCTGCCCCCTCTCGCTCTACCATAATCTCTTCTTCAATCAGTGATCAGGTTGTTTCTTTGAAAGCTGGCAGTCTCTCCTGCAGCAAACACTCCCAACAACTTTTCTTCTCAGAAAGAAAGCTAGAGTCATTGCACAAGGTCCACAAAGCCTTACCTGACCTGTCCCCTGTGTCCATGATCTTTTGTAACTCTTTCCCTTCCACCCACACTGACATCCCTGTGAGTTCTCTGGGCTTTTACACTCACAGTGTCATCTTCCTGGAGTGCCTGTCCCCAGGGGTTATCAAACTTAGGCCTTTATGTTGCTGGAATCTCTCTCTATGCTGAGTCTTTGGTCTTGGGATGGGAAGAATGAAACCACACACCATGTGGACAGAGTTTCTTGACAGGGAAAGATTGATAGAAAGATTGATACCAAGCAAAAGAGGAGGAACAGAACCTCTAGCAGTGGACGGGGGGTGAGGGGCACTCCACTCGGAAGCCTCCTGAAGTTTAGGGGGTTTAAATGCTGCTTTTCCAATCGGGCAGATCAGGGGTTTTGGGAAAGTATGCTACAATTGGCAAGAGGTCTGCGGGCAGAAAATAATCTTAAAATTAAGCACTGAAATGAGAGCCTCAAAGTTTTTGCCTTAGGCAAAGAATTGTGTATGCTCCTGCTCCAGAAGGAACTGCTTTGTTCACCACCTTGCTAGAGCCCAGAGGGTGTGGCCTGGAGAGGGTGGCCTGTCTATGCCTAGAGATGGGTCTGATTTTTGAGCTCACTCAGACTTAGTGAGTGTATGTGGGGGTCCCCTGTCCAGAACTGAGTGGGGGAGCCCTATATCAATTACTTGAATAATCAGTTTGCCATCCTTTCTAAGATTGTAGTTCCCCAACACTCCTACCGCCTTTCCTGTTTCACATGCCTCCCTGGCACATTTTGCCATTTAATAGGCTAATATTTTACTTATTATTTTACTTATTATTTTGAATCATTGTCTGTTGTCTCAACATAGCTGATCTAGTAAGGCAGCAGCCTGTTTCTTCTGTTGCTGTTCAGTGTTCTGAGTGGAACTGGCACAGCCTGGAGTCTGAGTAACTATTTGTGAAATGGATGAAATGGGTGGAAAGTGAACTGTTTTTCACTGTTTTTCTTGTTAGATGGATAAAATTTTAACCATATATGATTAGCCAATTCCAAGCTTCAAATTTTGCCAGAGTGTTCAAAAATGTATAATTTTATAACTACAAACATACCTTTTAACATAAGATGTGACGTTGATTAAAGGAAGACCCTAATTTTATTTTGAGATAGACTTCTACCTACAAGGTTTGCTGCCTTGGGCATCAATCGAGTTTGTAGTAGGGGAACTCCAGTGTAGGACTGTGCTTCGAGAACACGTGTAACAATTCCAGGCTTTTCAGAGCTACCTCCTTATCCTCCTCCTCCTTGTACTTTCTCATACTCAGGTAATAGAACCTATGTGTATGGTGAACAGTCCAGGCCTCTGGGATGCTGGCTGAGGGAAAATAGCCCCACCTATAGATTTGGGCCTTCAGGGTATCTTATCTAATACACAGGACTTTGGTGACCCCAGGTTTGATATCAGAGGACAATGTACAGTTGAGAGAGCGAGTCTCTGGGGTTTGGTGATGTAGATAGATGTTATGCAAAAAAAGGAGTGAGGTTCAAGACAACATAGTCACATTTCTGTTTTCCCAGGACCTTTATTTTGCCACTGTGCATTGCAAACCTCTAAGAAGGAGATAAGGAATCCAGAGTTTCACACACTTTGGAATTCAGAGGCTTTTTGGTCTTGTAGCATCTCACTGGGGAAATTCAGGGATGGAGAACTTAAGGCTTTGCTACGTATGTACGCCATCTTTGCTCTGGCCTCCAGTACTAGGAAAAGAAAGACATAAAAATGAAGTAGAAAGGTCTTTAATTTTTTTTTTTTCAGAATTGGAACAAAGTCTAGGGAGGTATTTTATGTACATAGAATTATAGTAGTGCCCTAAAGAGAATTGGTAAGTGTACATGAGCATCAGAATTCAATTGGAGATTTCGGAGAATCATTCAATTTTTTATGCCACATTGCTTTTATGTGTTTCTTTGTAAGTCATGGGCTGGAGAGCATTGTCTGATGTACTGTGTGTGTGTGTGTGTGTGTGTTTATCTTTTGTGCTTCTCTTCACCCAGGCATAATATAGGCAGAATGTTTAGTGAGAGAGAATCTCACTCAGCATTAAATTCAGGTGTAAGGATTAACATCATTACTCTAGATTTGGCTACAGATATAAAGGATGTCTTCCCATTATTAGCATTGATTATTCTTTTCTCCTATAAGGGATGATTCTAAGATTTGGCTACAGATATAAAGGATGTTTTCCCATTATTAGCTTTGATTATTCTTATCTCCTATAAGGGATAAGCTATTGACATGACACAATTATTGCCTCTTTTGTAAAAAGAGTTCTGAATGAAACATCTCTTAAATCTTAGGATGTTAAGTTATTTCTTATGATTTCAGTGCATACAAACTGATCACTGAACTTAAGTCAAGTTAATAATTGTAAACACTCAAGAAGAGACAGCCTATTGAGTATATTACATTATGAAGCAACTTGGTTGAATTGTCACGTACACCTGCTTTGAAACTTAAGAATCCTGTTCTCTGAATAATGGCGCTAGAAGGGAAAGCAAAATCCACCCGTGGTGCAGAGTGTGGCCATGCTTCTGTTGGACCAGTGTTCCAGGGAAGTGTGACCACTGGAGACAGCCATGGACTGGGGCCAAGAATAGGTGTTCTGTGTCTCCACTGTCAAAGTCACTGTGCACTGTAGGAGAGCTAGAAAGCATTGGTAGACACCAGCTCAGCAGGGTGAAAACCCATTAGGTGCTTCATAGACTTTCCATTCGTACCTAGTTGGCTTAGAGTCATAATTATCAAAACTTGGTCTAGGGACTTCTGCGGGAGCCCCTTATAGAGGCTTTGTGAGGCCAGCATTATTTTTGTAACATCACTAAGATGCTATTTGCTTTTATTACTCTCATTCTCTTAGAAGGTGCAGTAGAGTTTTCCAGAGGCTACGTGACCTGTAATACCCCAGCAGGTTAAATGCAGAAACAGATACAGGAGTTCAGTTGTCTTCTACTAAGCCAGACAGTAAACAGTAAAGAGACTGGTGAAAACATAAAAAAAGCCATAAGGAATGTCCTCAGGTATTATTAATATTGACATGAAATGTATTTTAAATGATGTAATGTCTTTAAAAACTTCTCAGTTGAAATCTAATATGGCACATATTAAAATATAATTTAAATAAACTAAGACTCTTTGGAAATTGGTTTTAATATATTATGTACAAAATATTGCTTTTTTTTGGTGTGTGTGTGTTTTGGCCGGGGCTAGGAATCCACCACCTCCGGCATATGGGGCCGGCGCCCTACTCCATTGAGCCACAGACACTGCCCCATTTGCATGGATTTTTATTTGCCACATTTGGAAACCTAACTTGCTCATCTCTTGTATCTGCAGTAGGTTTTAGCACTTGCTCTTTGTCTGTGATTCTTCTGGCTTATGTGTTGAGTGCAGCTTAGCAGGTCATAGAACCAGCTTTCAGGATTAAGTACACACTTGGTTGTTCTTGATGTCTTTCTGACTTTGCAGTGGTGGATGTGAGTTTTCTCCTGAGAGAGCTGAGGGTTACTTGAAGGGCACCACCTGTGAGGGTGCGTGGCCTCCTTGGTTCCCTGTGGCAGTGTCAGCATCTGATCTCATTTATTTCTAAATACAGTGTAGTTGTGTCACTTACAGCAGAGCCTGCATAGGTGGCAAAGTTATTTATTGTGTTGTCTCCAATGTTAAGCTGTTTGTATTTGCCAAAAGAGGCATATAGAGCTGGCTCCAAGAGGCTTCATAGGCATTGTCTTAACTTCATTCATTCATTCATTCCTTTCCTCCCTCCTTCCCACTGTTTTTATTCCTCCTCTTTTTATTTCCTCCTTCTTTTCCCTGCCTTTTTCTCTGTTTTTTTTTTTTTTCTCCCTTTACCACCCTTTTATTTGTTCAAAACTGTCCCTTGAATTCTGTGATATATGAAGCACTGTGTCAAGTGCTGGTTTTCACAAGAAAACCAAAAAGGTGACGTTCCTGCCTTCAGGAAGCTTGGTCAATGTCCCAGGATTCTTTGCAGCTGACTTGCGCAAGAAAATAAAGCGTATAAACCCGAATGCAAATGTTCTGGTGTAGAGTGGGGGATTATTCTTTCCAGGGGATTCCATTTCTTAGCCTCTGCATGTGGAGAAGGGAAGAACTGCTGTGAGAACTTGTAACCGACAGGGCAGGGCTGGGATAACAGTGCAGGGACGGAGAGGCAAGTAGATTTACTTCCCCAGTGTGCCGTTTGAAACCTGGCATGCCATGGGTGTACATTTGTCCACATGTGACTTGTTCCTTTTATCCTTTTGATTTTAAAAAAATTAGTTTTTGGTGCTCGCTTTGGCAGCACATATGCTAAAATTGGGATGATACAGAGAAGATTAGCGTGGCCCCTGCACAAGGATGACACACAAATTTGTGAACTGTTGCGTGTTTTTAAAGAAGACAGACGAATAGCTAACAAACATGAAAAACAAACTGATCATCAGAGAAGTACAAATCAAAACCACCCTGAGATATCACCTAACCCCAGTGAGAATGGCCCACATCACAAGATCTCAAAACTGCAGATGCTGGTGTGGATGTGGAGAGAATGGAACACTTTTCCACTGCTGGTGGGACTATAAACTAATATAGCCTTTTTGGAAGGAAATATGGAGAATCTTCAAAGAACTCAAATTAGATCTCCTATTTCATCCTGCAGTCTCATTACCAGGCATCTACCCAGTAGAAAAAAAATTGTTTTATCATAAGGACGTTTTCACTAGACTGTTTACTGCAGCTCAATTTACAATCACCAAAATGTGGAAACAACCTAAATGCCCACCAATCCAGGAATGGATTAACAAGCTGTGTTATGTATGTCATGGAGTGCTATTCAGCCATTAAAAGAGATGGAGACTTTACATCTTTTATATTAACCTGGATTGAGTTGGAAGACATTCTTCTTAGTAAAGCATCACAAGAATGGAGAAGCAAGAATCCAATGTACTCAATTCTGATATGAAGGCAGTAGATGGCCTAATACACGGTGGGGGGGGGCAGGGAAATGAGGAAATGGGAGGGAGAAGGAAGGGGATGATGGGTCATGGTGTACAGCACACCTCTTGGGGGCGGGACACAATTGTAAGAGAGACTTTCCCTAATGCAATCAGAATAACCTAATTCTTTATGTCTTCAATAAATCCAGACAATAAAAAAAAAATTAGTTTTTGGAGTCATCTGTTTAGCTTTTTTTCTTCGCTTTTTTTTTTTTTTTAAATAATAATGCAGTATGTCCTTTGCCTATACCTGCTACATAAAAATCTGTTTCTGTTTCTTATACAGAGTTTATTTGTATGTGAACTAGAATAGAAGAATATATTTGGCCAGAACCCCATGCAGATCTTTTTTAAGAAATAATAATAATTGCTACTAGTTATTGAAAGCATATCACGAACCTTAGATATATTATTTCATTTAGTTTCTCAGGTAAACATCATTTTCATTCTAAAGATGAGGAAGCTAATTCCAGGAAGGTTAAGTGATTTTCCCAGGGTCACCCACTGTTGTGCTGTTGTGTGGCAGGGTACAGATGCTGATTAAGTTCAGGGTCATAATCACAGGCCTAACACATTATCCTTGTGTTAGACACAATAAACACTCAAGTGTTCTGTCTCATTTTTTAGGCTTTTTCTTTAAAAGTAAAAACAAAAAGAACCTGGGTATCTAACTCACATTTCAGATGATTTCCTGGAAGGCCCCAGATGGTTCATTCTAGGTATTCTCAGGTGGCTAAGTATGAAAACAAGAAAAAATAATGAAGACAGAACAGCAGCATATTATAAGGAAAATTGCCATAATTTAATATCTGAAGATATAAAACCAAACAGTTGTAGGGCTGCTGTGTGGAGAAGGGATTAGTTCCACCCTGGGGAAATGAACTACAGGGAACGAATGAAGAGAAATTATAAGCGTCAATGGTGGGGCTCACTGTTAGGAGGCTGTTTTATTTGTTTGTTCATTTCTTTCTCTCTCTCTCTCTCTCTTTTTTTTATTTTTTTTATCAGACCTTTCCACAGTGCTATGAACTCCTTTGGAAGGTTTTAGGTTTTTCCAGCATTAAAAAGATCACTACAAAGGCATGTTGTGAAAGTGTTTCAGTCCTCAGTTGTGTCCTTGAGAGCTTGTGACCTTACACAGCGCCACCTGTAGGAACTCTAGCCTAATGGCCGCTTACACAGACTTACAAAGTGCCCATTTAGAAGGTTCTTTTGAAGAGAGTTATTTAGAGAAGGTGAATTAAAAACTACAACAGTAGGTATAGGAGGCTACAGGGGACGCCTTTGACACTGCAGCCCTACCAGGTTAGGAGGTCACAGGCAGGGCGGCCACTTCTCTGTTTAGCTCTAGTCCCTGGCAGTTTATGTGAGGTGAGGATCTGCAAGGTGGAGGAAAACTTCCCGTAGAGTCCCAGCTCTGACATGCAATACTCACTGTCCATTCTGTGCATTCATAAACATCTTAAAAATTCATGTTTAATTACACAGATACTGATGACTGTATTCTCCTTGTTAAAAATCAAACTATTATAAGCTCATGCCTATAATTGTAGCACTTTAGGAGGCCGAGGTGGGTGGATTACTTTCTATTTCTACTAAGAATAGAAAAATTAGCTGGTCATCACGGCTGGTGCCTGTTGTAGCAGCTACTTGGGAGGCTGAGGCAAGAGGATCACCTGAGCCCAAGAGTTGAGGTTGCTGTGGAGCTATGATAATCCTACAGAAATCAACCCAGGGTGACAGAGTGAGGCGCTCAAAAAAAAAAAAAAAAAAAAAAAAAAAAAAAAAATCGAACTTTTATACATAAAACTAAAAAAAAAAAAATTGTTTTTTTTTTTGGTATGGTATCCCCAGTGCCCAGTGTAAATTTTTTTTTCTTTTTTTTTTTTTTTTGGCTAGGCCTGGGTTTGAACCCACCACCTTTGGTATACAGGGCCGGCGCCCTACTCCTTTGAGCCCCAGGCACCGCCCAAAAGTAAATTTTTTCACAGATGAAGGATGCAACAGGGAAGTCAGGATCTGTGTTGACTAATACCATTCTGTCCTTGCGAAATATTTTAATAATGGTTTTTATTCAGGTAATAACAATGATACATTTGGAAAGCAGAAGAAATAAAATAAAAAACTTACCCATTGCCCTATGGAAATGGGAAGATGATGTTGGTAATCTCTCTGCTTTATTCTTTTATTTATTCCTATATGTTTATTCTTGAGATAAGCTTCCTTTGGTTTGTGTGTTACATTTTTTATGCCAGACATCTTCCTTCCTTTACAAGTGGCAAAGAGTGTGTGAACACCAGCTGCAGTTGCGAATCTTCATTTTGGCTTCCTAAATCTTGTAATTAGAGTGAATCCTAATGAGAAAGCAGTAGTTTGGCTGGAATTCTAATTTTCATTGTTGTTCTGAGTGTTCATTTGTGTCTTGAGGCTCTTGCTGTTTGCGCAGGGCCACTGGAGAGGCTGATTCATGGTCTGCTGGCCAGATGTCGTGGGGGCAGAAGTCTCCAGGGGGGATTTTGATATATCACCTCTCAGTTGTCTTAGTTATTGAATCTGTAAGTGTGCAATGACTCATCTCTATTGTCTGGTGCATATGTGATGTCAAGGAAAATTAGAATATATGTGATAAAGTTGGCATCACTCACTGTGGGAAATAAAGATGGCTCATTAATGTTGCTAGGATTGTTAGCTGACTATTCAGGAAAGAAAAACAAAACTTTACATCTTCCCCTCACACTTAACATCAAAATTTATTCCAGAGATGGCCTGGCATGTGTCTGAGTGTTGGGAATCCACGTAGCGCCTGAATGGAAATCCTGGCTCTGCCTTACACCAGGTGTGCCATGTTAGTCACATTACCGTGCCTCTGTAAGCCTCAGTTTCTCATCTGCACGTTGGGGATGTTAATAGTAGCTACTATGTTAGGGTAGTTGTGAAAATTGAATGAGTTACTGTATTAATTAGTTGCTATTTAGAACTATAATTTCGAATAGCATCTTACATATAATTTTTTAATTGTTATAGTTTAAAGTAGTCAATGTTTTATTGAAGGAAACCAATAAAACAATCAGGAGGAAATATAAATTAATATTTATCAGATCTTAAGAGTGAGAAAGGCTATCTAAGCATGCAGTCAACGCAGGAAACCACAAAGGACTGGTAGGTTTGACGATGGGAACTTTAAAAGTCTATATTGTATAGTTCAACAGAGCACAGCATAAATATTTATAATATTAAAATGTAAATAAACACAGGCTTGGTACAATAGCTCTTGCCTGTAATCCTAGCACTCTGGGAGACTGAGGCGGGTGTATTGCCTGAGCTCACAGGTTCAAGACCAACCTGAGCAAAAAGCGAGACCCTGTCTCTAAAAATACCCAGGTGTTGTGGTGGGCACGTGTAGTCCCAGCTACTTGGGAGGCTGAGGCAAGAGAATTGCTTGAGCCCAAGAGTTTGAGGTTGCTGTGAGCTGTAATGCCATGGCATTCTCCTGAGGGTGACAGAATGAGACTCTGTCTCAAAAAAAAAAAAAAGTAAACTGAGAATAAATACTTGCAACATGTCTGACACATGTAAAGTTTATAAGGCTCTAAACTCAATTTGATATAATACCAAAGGTAATGCCTTGGATTTGTGTCATATTTTATTATGCTTGTCATTAATTCATATTCAATATTATGCATGTTCACCACTTACAGGAATGCATGTATATGTTATGTAGATCATGTCTGCATTTCTTTTCTGCTTGTTCTGTAAACTTATTAAGTCATCTATCTTACAGTAATAAAAAAACTACAAAGTATCCAACGTTAAAATTAGAAAAAAGTTGGAAAAGTAGGACCAGCGCCTGGAGGCCTGAGGCTAGGCCAATCTGGCTGTGGTTGGGAGAACCTCAGGTAGTCTCACCGTCCAGGGCCCCTGGAACCCCAGTCCCCTTAATTACTGAAGGCAAGTACAAATATTTTTGGTTTGAGAAGAGCAGAAAAATTTCTGCTCAGAGTCTTCAAAAGCAGGTACAGACCATGTTGCGTATAGCAATCGTGACACCGTATTGTCAGTAATAATAATAATAATGCATTTCATTCTCCTGATAGAAGTTAAAGGTGCCACACCAAAGCGGGTTATGGTAAAGCGTCTCCTCAGAGTTGAGGACAGTGACCGTGATGCCTGCAGGGACCACAGGGGGCCCGGGCCTGCCCTCTGCATACATGGGGGCTGGACCCCGCAGGCTACATAGCCCAGGCCCGGGGTCAGGTGGCTTCTGGCTGGGATTGGCTGGTAAGAGGCACCACTAGGAGGCTGGAGGGCAGGTGGAAGGGACACCCATGGTATCTTCCCGCAGCTTCACCTTGGTGGCTCTTCAGCAGCAGCTTCTTATGGACTGATCTGCTGTGGTGCTAGTCTGTTGGGTCACGTTGGCTTCTGGCTCGTAAACAACATCACTTCTCTGGGTATCTCCAGGTTGTGGGAGAAGCCTTCCACATTCTCCAATCTCTGGAACACCTCCCTGTTCCCTTTTGGCTTCTCAGCTTCTCCATTCCCTGTACACTCCCCCGTTGCTTACTATGGGTGTGCCTTCTGAGAAATGCATCCTCAGGTGATTTCATGGTTGTGCGAACACCGCAGAGTGTGTTTACACAATCCTAGATGGTAGGCCGACTACACACCCAGGCTGGATGGGACATGTTATTACTCCTGTGCAGCCTTTGACCATACTGAATATTGTAGGCCTGAGGACCCCAATGCCTGGGGTGCGGATGGTACGAGGCCATGGGGTGTCAGCACCTGGTCACACAGCTGGAGGTGAGCTGCAGGCCAGCAAGTGAAGCTTCATTTGTATCCCAGGTGCTCCCCATTGCCAGCATCCCCGTCTGAGCTCTGCGTCCGGTCGGATCATCTGTGGCATGGACCACAGGAGTGAGCGCCCTACTGGAAACTGCTTGCGTGGGGTCTAGGTTGTGTGCTTTTAGGAGAATCTAGTGCCTGAGGATCTGAGGTAGAGATGTCATGTGCCTGAGTCATGACCGTACCAGCCCCTCCAAACCCCAGTCTGTGGAAAAATTGTCTTCCCTGCTGCCTTTAAGCTTGTTTACTGCTGCTGTAGGCGATTGGAACACAGTGGGAAGTATTTATTTTTTCTAAATACAGAAAAAGTATAAAGGATGCAGAAAAGCTATAAAAAGATACACCCTGAACGGAACTTATAGGACTGGAAGTTGTTCTGTGTAAGTCAGTGAGAGGCGAATGAGTGTGAAGACCTTGGACATTACTGTACATTGCTGTGACTATAAACACTACTCTCAGGCTACACTAAATTTATAAGAAAATGATTTTCTTTCTTCATTAATAAATGAACCTTAGCTTACTGCAATATTTTTTTAACTTCTTGATTCTTTTGTAATAACCGTTTAAAACGCAAACCCATTGTACAGCTATACAAAAATATTTTTTCTTTATATACTTATTGTATATGCTATTTTTAAAATGAAAACATTTTATTTTTTAGTTTATTAATTATTCTTATTATTTTTTGCATAGTTTTTGGCCAGGGCTGGGTTTGAACCCGCCACCTCCAGCATATGGGGCCGGTACCCTATTCCTTTGAGCCACAGGCGCCGCCCAATTAATTAATTTTTTTTGAGACTGAGTCTCCCTCTGTCACCCTGGGTAAAGTGCATGGCATCATCATAGCTCACAGCAACCTCAAACTCCTGGACTCAAAAGATCCTCCTGCCTCAGCCTCCTGAGAAGCTGGGACTATAGGCATGTAGGACTAAAATATAAACACACATACTAGCCTAGGCCTGCACATGGTCAGGATTATCCGGATCACTGTCTTCCACCTCCACACCTTGTCCCTCTAGAAGGGCTTCAGGGACAATAACATAGGAGCTGTCATTTCCAGTGACAGCAATGTGGCACCTTTTGAAGGACCTGCATGAGGCTGTTTTGCAATTAATTTCTTTAAAGTAGAAGCAATATAGTCTAAAATGATGGCAAAAAGTACGGTAAAGTACATGTGTAAGCCAGTAACATCATTTGTTATGATTATTGAGCATTGTGCACGCTATACGATCGCATGTGCTAGATTTTTATGCAGCTGGCAGTGTAATGAGTTTGGTTACACCACCATCATCACAAACATGTGAATAATGTGTGCGCTACTACATTGTGATGGCTGTGATGTCACTAGGAGATAGAGATTTTCAGCTCCACTATAATCTTATGGGACACCTGTTGTGTGTGTGGTCTGTCATTGACTGAAATGTGTTATCAGTCTAGCTAGATTCCAGATGATACTATATCATCTCACTAACCAGCAAAATAGAGCAATAGGAAGCTTGCAGCCTGGCCTCCCCATCAAGGCTCCCTTGCTAATCTGGGATCCATCACTCACTTTTGTTTTTTTTTTTTTTTTTGCTGTACTTCTGGCGTGTACTTTCTTTATCAAAAGGCCGCTTTAGGGTTGAGATTGAGCCTTGCCAAATGACCTGGGAGTCTTGGGCCTCCATTTTCCAGGACTCATTAGGGCAATTTCCAGATAGGCTGGCATTTAATAATCTACTTGAACATCCATTTGCCCTGAACATTGTGTTATGTAAAATTTGTGCTGTCATGGAGAATTACCATTTAGATTGAAGAAATGTAAGTCATTTGTTTCAGTAATTTATTTCCAAGAAACTTGTGACCTGACAAATGTAACATAATTGGAACATTTGGTTTTCTGTTTTATGAAAATTGCTTCTATTTCTACATGATAAAAAAAAGAACAGATGCATACTACCTTAGCAGGCGTACTAATGCCACTTTTTCACCATCTTTTGTGCCGGGGTCAGTCAACTCAAAATGGAACTCATGACTGCCTCTGGCAGTTGCTACTGTGTGTTCTCACCTTCCCACCTGCCAAAGCTCTGAACTTGGATTTGCCTTTTATCCCAGAGGTAAGAATTCTGAATTCTTACCTCCCTGCAAATATTTTAAAAACAAAAAAAGCTTTTGCGTACTTTTAATATATAGGTTATGTCAATGTATTAGAAAATGGAAACCTTTGGATTAACAACCATTATTATAATTTTAAAAATATTATTATTTTTAGAGTCAGAATTCTGCTGTGTTTCCCAGGCTGGATTTGAACTCATGGGCTCCAAGGATTCTCCTGCCTTAGCCTCTTGAGTAGCTGTGATTACACGCGTATGCCACCATGCCCAGCTGTCTTTATGTTACTTGACTTTTGTTTTACTTTTCTGTTCCAGTTCTACCATGCTTTCTAGGAATGTCTACTTCTACAAGGAGCTCTGTTTTTTATATAATGTGAGCTGGTATTTACTTTCTTTAGTTATAAGTGTATAATTACACAGATACAATATTTGTAGTACAGACGCACATATAAATTTAAGCCACTTACGTTAAAATGCTAGCTAATGCTAGAAATTATTCAAGGGTATGGTAATTAAAAAATTTAATTTTTTATGATGGAATAGGCATAATGTTGCATTATACTTAGCAGTTAACCAAGCAACAAATTTATAAAGTTTTCTTTCAGTTTAAAGCTCAGCTTAGCAATATCTGTGTGATGAGAACACATATCTGCACATGGATAGATACTCTTACGGAGTATATGATCTGAAGGAGTTGTGGAAAGTAGGTGCTGCCTGTCCCCAGGCCCATGGCAGACATCAGTAAACGAATACAGCACACTTTTTCTATTAAGTCAAGGTGAAGCTTCAGAATGTCCTTGTAATCATGGTAATCATAAGGTTACTTCTCAGCCGGTTCTTTATGCAATCATGTGTGATAACACTTATTTGCTCCAGTTAGGTGTATATTAGCTCATATCCTTTACAGAGTAATCACTGTTCTTAATTTAGAAGGAAGGATTCTTTGCATACTCCCAATTACATGTTATGTAGATAATCTACTGAAATTGGTTTAATTTGCGTTTGCCATAATACTTGAACAAGAACTCATTTTAGTGTTTCTTAAAATCTTAGGAAGCGTGAAGATACTAGGGAAAGTTCATTTGAAACAATGTTTAATATGTCTGTAAATTTTAGAGGTATTGCCAGTGAAACCTACATTCAAATACTACATAATCAGAAAAATATAAGTATAAATAATAGAATATATAAATATTACCATTTATACCTTTTGTATTGTTATAGCTACCCAATGCATATTAAAGGCTGTCTAAATTTTCAGCATAGGGGAAAATTTTCCAAAGGGGAGTCACAG
The DNA here is from genome assembly GCA_963574355.1 of Loris lydekkerianus. NCBI lineage: Eukaryota > Metazoa > Chordata > Mammalia > Primates > Lorisidae > Loris > Loris lydekkerianus. Next base: position 17,665 of record CAUYPK010124791.1, on the reverse strand, counting down.
TAATCCCACAGGGGAAAATTTTCCAAAGGGGAGTCACAGTAATCCCACAGTTTGATTAATATTGCTGTTGGGGTTGGGACATGGTGTAAACACTAAACTTCATTTATTCTTTTACAGACCATTCAGATTATTTCCAATTTGAGATTTTCTGAACAGTGCAAAGCAACAAATATATAAGGTTTTCTTGAAGTTTAAAGCTTGGTTTAGCAATAACCATTTGATGATAGCGTATTTCTACTTGGGCAGCTACTCTTTTAGAGTATGATCTGAAGGATTTATGGGTAACAGTGCATTTTTATATTGATTTTATCCCCTGTGTATTTTTAAAAAGCTAAAGATTTGAGAAACTGAGGTAGGAAGATTGCTTGAGCCCAGGAGTTTGAGGCCAGTTTGGCCAACATAGCGAGATCACATGTTAAAAAAAAAAAAAAGCTATTGAGAAACCATATTAATGAAAAAAAAAAAAAAAAGCTAATGACTTTCAAGAGAATTTGAGCTTCTCAGTAGCTTGATGGCAGGACAAGATGCTTTTGTCTCAAAGTACTTTCCCCAAAATTATTGGGTTTTTTTGTTTTGTTTAGTGTTTTTGTTTTTTGGTTATGGTAACATAGAGTTTTACCTCTTAATAAGGAATCGTATTTCCCATAAAGCTGGTTCCTGTTAATATTGGTATTTTCATATGAAGCCTGGTACTCAGATACCTTCTCTCTTAGATTATTATTTTTTTAAAAGACAGTCTCACTCTGTTGCCTTGGGTATAGTAGTGCCGTGGTGTGACCACTCACAGCAATGTCAAACTCCTGCCTTGGAGCAATCCTCCTGCCTCAACCTCCCATGTAGCTGGGGCTTTAAGGTGCCCGCTGCAACACCCGGCTATTTTTCTAATTTTCTATGGGGTCTCCCTCTAGCTCACACTGGTCTTGAACTCCTGAGCTCAAGCAATCCACCCACCTCAGCCTCCCAAAGTGTTAGGATTACAGGTGTGAGCCACTGTGCTAGGCTCTCTCTTAGATTTTTAAATGGAAAGTGATAATTATATAAATGTTGACTTGACCATTATTTTAGTGTTTTTAGCCTATTAGCATTTTCTCTTTTAAACAGAACTGTTTTACAAAAACCAAATAAACTGTTATACAAAATGCTGATAAAAATAGGGGAAAAGATAAGAAATGGGGGACATCTAGTTGAAAGGGAGGGATGGTTTGAAGGAGATGAAGGTCCCAGAACTCTAGGAACTCAGCCTGCCTTGGGCTCCAGGCTTTCTTCCCCACTGATACATCTGGATTTTGCCCCCACTCCCATTCATATTGGAAATCCCAAAATTTGTACAGGGCCTTTAAATAGGTTATTAGATAGATGATTAAGTTAAAAGGAGGCCATTTGGATGGGGGCTAATTCAATATGACTGGTGTCCTTAAAAAAGAGGAGATTAGGGTATATAGCGCACACACAGAGAGAAAGACCATGTGAAGAGGCAACATGAGGGTGGCCGTCTGCAAGTCGAGGAGAGAGGATGCTGCCGAAACAATGTGCTGACGCCCTGAACTTCGCCTTCCAGCCTGCAGAACTGTGAGAAAATGCAGATGAGATGTTTGAGCCCCCCAGTGTATGACACTTTGTTGTGACAGCCTTCGCACACTGTTATACTCGCTTCCTGGCTCCATAAGCATGGCTCCTGCAAACAGGGGCTTGGAGTAACATGGTTTGCAACCCCAAACGAAGTTATAGTAAATCGTATTAAACCATATTTTAAAAGAGTTATTTACTTGTAGGAAGTAAGATTCATTACGGGAAGGTAAAGTTTTTTTCCCTGATATCCATTTATAGGTGAAATGTATGTCTAGTTGGATAGGGTTTCTTTGCCACCTTAACCTCCAAATAGTCATTCTTAGTTCAAAGGTGGTGCCTTAGGATAGAGATGACATAGTAAAATATTGAAAGGGAGACACAGTCTTATTTCCTGTAGATGGCAGTTCCGTTTCAGCCTCTACTAGTAATTAGACTGAGCCGAGTATCAGAGAGTTTGGATTATCCTAACATCTTTGAGGGGCTTTTGGCTTTGTGTCATCCTTGGTTCTTTCTTTTTTCCTTTATTTATTTCGGATTAATATGGGCATACACATGATTAGGTTACCTTGTGTTTGTAAGGTAAAGTGGGAGTTGTGTACCATTTACTCATACATTGTTCCCATTGTCTCGTTCATGTGTTTTATAGAACAGGAATGTTCTTTGTCTTACCCAGAACCTAATCAAGGTAAAGTTCCTATTAAGTGGGAACTTACCCTCCCCTCAATTTAATTGAGTTCAGTGCCATCTTTGGTTCTTGATGGTGGCACTGAGATGTGGCCATCTGTCATCATCTTTAGATGCCAGGACCCAAGTAGCCACATGCTCCACGGCTTTCTCTCCTCAACTTGACTGCCAGCCTTCTTATCAAGGCGTGTGACCACCACCTGGCTACCTGAGGCCCTCCTCTACAGCTGCTTTTCTGCCTAGCTTCCCTGTACGCCTTGCTTTCTCACACAGCCCTGCGTAGTTGACCAGAGTCTATAGTGTTCCTGATGATTCCAGTATGGAGGGGGTTCTGTCTTCTAGTCCCCACCTAGGCCCCAGGTGATAATGTCAGTGCCCTAGACCAAGTGTACAGAACTACACAACATCTAAAACAAAGTTGGACACCCAGTTTCACATAATTTGGGGAAATTTTTTATCTCAGCTGCATTTATTAAAAATGTTAGGGATTTATTTTAATTCAATAGGAAAACCATGTAAGAATTGTTGAGAAGAAGGTTCCTGAAGCATTACTTTATTATTGTAAAAATTTGGAGGCAACCCAACTATTTAACAACAGGGAAATGATTGTACTAGTTGGGATTTATTTATGAGATAAAATATTATTGAGTGATAAAGCTTAGAAGCTTGAAAAATGGGTGATAAGGTGTTAAAATTCTTAAGATATAGTTTTAAGAAAACGTGATTGCAGAAGTGTAAATTAAACAAATAATTGCAGTAAAATAAAAAGAAAATATGTCAAATGTGAATATGTAGTGGTTTTTGATGGTTGTTGAGATTATTAGAGAATTTTGTTTTCTTTAGACTTTCTCTAAGAGAGCATATATACCTAAATCAGAATTATTCCTAATAATTTTGGAATAATATTTGTTTTCAAATACAATTCATTAAGATATGTGTATTATTGTTTTTCTCAAGGTGTTTTAAAATCATGGATCAGGTGTAAATCTTTCACTCAACAAGTATTTATGTAGCTCTCTTAAGAAATTCAGGCCTTTGGGATTAGATCCCTGGATTCCAATCCCAACTGCATTACTTTGTGGTTTTTTGACTTTTGGAAAGTTGCTTAACTCAGTCCTTTTCCCTTGCAGAGCTCATAGTCTCCTGGAAAAGTGCAGCATGAATACTTACCAAATGCCATGAAATGAAATAGTTTGACCTTGATCAATATTTATTATTGGTGTCTGGTTTACTAAGTTCTCAAATAGAATTTGAGAATAGCATTTGAGAATAAATGACTGAAATAAGTGAATGAGAAAGGATTGATTTAGAAGGTCTTCTCCAATGTACTGATGATTCTTTTATGTGAGCAATTAATAAGCTGTCCTGCATGAGTCGTGCTACCTCCTCATCCATCCAGTCACCGTTCAATACTTAATGAGTATCTAATATGAGTAGTGATCAGTCTGAAAAATCCTCAGATGATACATCTTAATTCAAATAGGGAAACAGAACATGTTTAAAAATTGGTTTTCCAACTGGAAAACCAAACATTTCCAACTGGAAAACCAACGGGTGCAAATGTAGCTGACTTCAAGGTACTGCTATTGAATTGAGATATTGGTGACTATGCTTAAGAAGGAGAACTTGCATAAACATTTAAGTAAGTTGGGTGTGAGACTATTGGTGGCTTTAAACTGTTTCTAGTGAAGCTTTTTCCCTTAAAGGCAGGGGAAGTGTAGGTGTGAAGACACACCCCTTGTATTGCTGTTTTTTGCTTGCAGCATTCTTAGAATGGTACATCACAGATATCAGATGCTTCTGTTTCTTTTTTCTCCCCTTTCTCTTCTGTTTTCCTTAATCTCCATTTCCCTCTCTTCTGGTTCCTCTCCTTCTCTTTTCTCTCTCTTTTCGTAATCAAATCTTGATTTCTTTGAGGATTTTGTTATGAGCCCAGTACTACCTCCGAGGGTGAAACTGTGAGTCTTAACAGCCCTTTGTGTGTGTAAGAATCCTTGTTTTTTGCTGTGGAGCTGTGACTTGAAGGGTGTGAGAGGCCTTTAAGTCTTCATTCACTTTTCCCTTCTCTGCTGTGCCAGAAGATGATAATACATATTTATGAATTACTGATTCCATCTTGATGCTGTCAGAGTATTGTAAATGAGATCACCCCAATTTAAGACATGGTTTAAAATTAATTGCTTTCATTAGAAAGGAAACCACAGAGCAGTTAGCATGGCCTCACCCTGTCAGACAACTAACTGCTTAGTGCTGCCAGAAAATGATGGTTTTTTCATTTGAATGTCAGAGTTTATTGGAAGTAATTGAAAGTATCAATGTGCTTTGCTTAGGATTAAAAAGGGAGGTGTTTTTCCCCATCTTTTAGGTGAGGTTGTTCCATGCTTCTTTGCTGAGTTTTTCATTATTTTTTTTCAGCCTCACCTTTCCGTCCTTGGAATGACCTTTTCCCCCACCTAGGTTTCTACCCATTTCACTTCTCCTCCTTATTTTCTTGTTGGCCCCTCATCTGAAAGTCCCACCTTTTGGGGAGTGCCATCTGTCTTGGTGAGTCTGGGCTGCTATCACACTATATCGCGTAGACTGAAGGAGCTAAGCAACAGATATTTTATTTCTCACAAGTGCAAGGTCAAGGTGCCCACAGATTTTGGGTCTGGTGAGAAGCCCTTTTCTGATTTGCTGACAGTCACCTTCCTGCAGTGTCCTCACATAGCAGAGAGAAGAAATTCTGGAGTCCCTTCCTCTTCTCATAAGGACACTAATCCTACTATGGGGGCTCTACCCTGAGGATCTCATCTAAACATAATTACTTCCTAAAGGTTCCACTTCAAGAAACCTTGACATTGGGGATTAGAGTTTCAACATATGAATTTGGGGAATACGAACATTCATTCCTTCATCTGAGCCAGAAGTAGCCCTGTCTTCCTGGTTCAAGTGCCCATCATGAATGAAGCTTTGTGGGTTTATTTAATCTCTTTCAGTTCTCTGTGACTAGCGCAGAGATCCCAGCATTTTGCTATTTCTCTCCCCTGTGGTGCCCAGCATAGTGCTTGACACATCGTTTAGAAAGCTGGGGCCCTCAGCAGTTCTTGACTTGATTGAGTGAGTGACTGAGGCATGACCCGTGCCTGTGCTTGTTCCTCCGAGCTGTAAGCGCGACACTTTCAGAGGGTGAGACAGGGTTCACTGTTTAACCTTATGAGAGGAACCAGGTGCTGAGTGTTAAGCTTAGACTATTAACTACAATGCAGTCTTTACTTTCAGGGCTCCAAGGGAACTTTGTGGTTCATCATTTAACACCTACTTATTTCCCTATAGGAGACGTTACTTGAGTTGCCTGAGAGCTCACACAGCAATGGCCACGTGCCAGCCCCCTGAGTTTAACCATGTATGTGCTAATGCTCTTGGTTCCTGGGCCTTCAAATACTGAGATTCCAAGGGTTCTTCAAAAAAAAGGCTTAGAGTCTGATGATGATACTTCATCAAAGATAACTTTCCTGGTGAAGGGATTACTTCTCTTTAATGAGCAGATGGGTTTTAAAAAAGTTTCCTGATAGCCCAAGTTTGAGAGAACAAATGGTAAATAACGTATCAGTCAGCCAGTGGCCCAGCTGGAGTTCAAACCCTCACAGTCTGATGTTAGAGAACAGACCACCCAACTTGTGACCTGAGCGCAGACCAGTGAAATCAGAATCGGGTCTCATGTGTCAGTACTTTTTAGAAGCCCCCCAGGTGATTCTACTGTGCTACAGCCAGCCTTGGATCCACCTTAGGAGAGGAACTCAATTTAGAATTTCGGGGAATAAGGTAGGCTGCAAACAATACAAAATGAAACAGACATACATTGTGCTTGTGACTGTGGACTGACAAATCAAAGAATCATGAAGTTTATAAATTTGGAGAGGATTTATTTCTGGCCATCCTGTGGATGGGAAGCATAGTTTCCAGCAGAGGCCAAAGCAGGCACTTTGAAGAAAAAATAAGACAGGAATTTATGCTGAATGGTGGTGGTGGTGGGGCTAAGTATACATATTCAACAGGATATAGGAAAAGCTATGAATATTCATGAAGGGGCAGCACGCATCTGTAGTAAGCAAACATGTATATGCAGCTCATATCCCATGTTCACTTTGGGGTGAAGACTTAACATTTAAGTGTACTCCAGTTAGGTTCATAGGTCAAAGGGTAAAGCAGGGACATGAAGGCACTCAGTGCCCAGCCTCTGTAAAGCTGCCAGAACCAGTCCAAGGTCAGTGGTCAATTATCAGGAAAATGTTACTGAAACCAGTCTCTTTCCAATGAAGGGTGTAGTTATGGCTTGTGGAACAGAGGGGCAGTTAGTATCTGGCAGTGAGTGAGCTGCAGTTGTTTCAATATTGCTTATCTCAGGCTAGTCCTTGTTTACCTGTTAGAGCAGGGGTGTCCAACCTTTTTTTTTTGTTCTTTCTCTTGCTGGTATCTCAACTGGGGCTGGATGGGTTAGGATGGCCTCACTCACCTGCCTGGTGGTAGATTTGCTATTGGCTGTGGCAGTGAGGACAGCTTGTCATGGTGTGCCTCATCATCCAGCAGACCAGCCTGGGTTTGCCCACAGAGAGGTATACCCAGAATTCCCAGGCAAAAGAAAGTACGCACTTGAGTAGGTACTTATCAAGCCCCAGTTGGCCTCAGCAAATCACATGGCTAAGTTCAAACTCAAGGATGGAGGAGTAGGCTTCATGTCTTCATGGGAGGATGTCAGGATCACATTGCAATGTGGAGTGCGTCCTGGAAAGGAAAGATTTTGGGGGGCATTGTTGTGGGTGCTGTATATCAGTGAGCAGAATTCTACAGGAAACAGACGAACTATGGTTCTTTATGGTATTGCTTTTGTATTTTGAGTGGACTTACAATAACTTAAGGAAGGCCTTGTTAAATGATTTCAGCCATCAGTCCAGATTGAGAGGTGTCAGCTGCACGAAGAGCATGTGACCTCTCAGGATCATGAAGCAATAGGGTATTAAAAAGCGCAGACCTGGATTTCTAGTCCTAGTTTCATCACTAAATAGTTGTTTGACAGTGGGCTACCTACACATATCTATAAGGCTCAGTTTATTCATCTGCAAAACGCACTAATAATGGTACCTACCTTACCTCACATAAGCATTCATGAGGCTTATGTGAACTAAAGCATGTTGCATGGTTCTTGGCACAGCTTACACATATGCAGTAAATGTGTACTCTTTGTTTTTTGGATGTGAGCATTTAATGGGATAAGTATCCCCCTGAGGACTGCCTTTGCAGTATCCCACAGGTTTTGATAGCTTGCGACTTCATTGTTGTTTTGTTCAAGAACTCTAATCGTGTCTTTATCTCCTCCTTGAAACTGCTGTTGTTCAACGTAAGGCTGTTTAATTTCTATGATTTTGTGTGGGGTTGAAATTTTTTGTTGGAGTTGAGTTCTGCTTTTATTCTGTGATGGTGTGAAAATATACAAGGTATAATTTCTATTCTTTTAAATTTGTTGAGATTTGATTTGTGCCCTAAGATATGATTGATCAATATTGTAAAAATGCCCATACTACCCAAAGCAATCTGCAGATTTAATGTAATTCCCATTAAAACTCCAATGTCATACTTTAAAGAACTTGAAAAAATAGTACTTTGTTTTACATGGAACCAGAAAAAAACCTGAATAGCTAACACAATTCTAGAAATAAAAACAAATTTGGAAGCATCATGTTACCAGATTTCAGGTTATACTACAAGTCTTTAGTGATCAAACAGTGTGGTACTGGCACACAACGAGAGACGTAGATCCATGGAATAGAATAGAAAATGTACGGATGAAACCAGCCACATATCTCCATCTGATATTCAATAAACCAAACAAAAGCAAACACTGGGGAAAAGATTTCTTATTTAATAAATGGTGCTGAGAGAACTGATTAGCCACATGTAGAAGACTGAAACTGGACCCGCACCTGTCACCACTTATAAAAATCGACTCTTGATGGATAAAAGATTTAAATTTAAGACATGAAATGATAAAAGACTCTGGAAGAAAGTGTGGGAAGACTCTTGACAATATCAGCCTGGAAAAGATTTTATGAAGAAGACTCTATTGACAATTGAAGTAACACCAAAAATAAATAAAAATAGGAGATGATCAAGTTAAAAAGCTTCTGCATAGACTCAGTGCCTGTAGCTCGGGGGCTAGGGTGCCAGCTACATATACCAGAGCTGGCGGGTTTGAATCCAGCCCGGGTCTGCCAAACAACGATGACAACTACAATAAAAAAATAGCTGGTTATTGTGGTGGGCACCTGTAATCCCAGCTATTTAGGAGGCTGAGGCAAGAGAATCACTTAAGCCCAAGAGTTTGAGGTTGCTGTGAGCTGTGACGCCATGGCACTACCTAGGACAACATAGTGAGACTCTGTCTCAAAAAAAAAAAAAAAAAAAGCTTCTGCACAGCTAAGGACATAACAACTAAAGTAAACAGATGGCCTTCAGAATGAAGATATTTGCATGCTGCCAGTCTGACAAAGGGCTGATTACTAGAATCAACAGAGAATTCAAACTAATCAATAAGAAAAGAGCAAACAATCTCATTTATCAGAGGCCAAAGGACATGAACAGATCCTTCTCCAAAGAAGACAGTTGAATGGCCAAAAACAGGTGGAAAAAATGCTCATAATTCCTAATTATCAGGGAAATTAAAATCAAAACCACTCTGAGATATCACCTAACCCCATGAGAATAGCCTACATCACAAAGTCCCAAAGTAGCAGATGCTGGTGTGCATGAGGAGAGAAGGGAACACTTTTACACTGCTGGTGAGATTGAAAACTAACACAGCCTCTGTGTAAAGAAGTATGGAGAATCCTCAAAGAACTCAAAATAGACCTTCCATTTGATCTCACAATCAAATGGCCCCTCAGATTGAATCTGAGGAAAGTTGGCACTGGAGACAATTTAAGTATCTACCCAGATGTAAAAAAATCATTTTATTGTAAAGACATTTGAACCAGTACATTTATCACAGCTTAATTTGCAGTTGCCAAGATGTGGAACCAGCACAAGTGCCCATCAACTCATGAATGGATTAATAATCCATATACATTAATGTATACCATGGAATACTATGCAGCCATAAAAAGGTGGAGACTTTACATCTTTTGTATTTGCCTGGATGGAGTTGAGGAACATTCTCTTTAGTAAAGTATCACAAGAATGGAAAAGTCAGTATCCAATGTACTCAATACTAATATGAAACCAATAGATGAATAACTACACTCCCACACGAGATACAAACTGAGTTAAATTCAAGGGGGGGGGGGGAGAGGAGTATTCGTGTGCTCTCACATAATGGGCATAGTGTAAGGGTATATGTCTCACCTCCTGGGCAAGAACTCAACTACAACTTGGACTTTACCTAACAAACACAACGTAAGCTAATCGTCCTAAACCTCATATCAATCTGAAATTCAAAAAAGATGCAATAAATGAAGTTGTTAGAATTAGACACCCTCATTTGTCAGTCAGAGAAGGTGGAACATCCATTAGTTTCTATTTAACAGGACTCAGGGCTCCAGCTGAGTGTTGCAGCCTCTTGCCAGGGGCAGCTGCCTGAGCTCGTTGCTTGAACCCCGGCTCTCCATTCCACTGGGAAACCCAGTGCAGCTGAAACCACCAGCCTAGCTTTCTTCCAGGACATTCTATAGAAGCCACTGTCTCTTATTCTCAACCTAAAAATTAGATTTTGCAGCTCTTTGTCCTTCATCTATATTCACCTTGGATGGGTGAGTGATAAATGAGACAGGCCTTTGTGCTCTGTTACCTGCTGCTGTCATAATCAAGAGAGTAGCTGAAGAAATATGGCTGGGTACCGATTGTGGTTCCAGGAGTGTGCCTGCTGGGTTTGCCCACGGCCACGTTACAGAATGCACAGGCAGCTGGCCTGTGAGGAACCCGAGAAGGGCAGAAAACACATGGGTTATACATTGTGACAACGTGAACATGAAAAGAGCATGTCCTCTGTGACTTTAGTTTTTCATTTAACAAACTGTTCTTGGATTCAGAATCTATGTAATTTCCTTATGTCTCACTGTTTCCTGTTTAGTGTGTTGCTGCCAGGATAAATTAAAAGGGGGTGACTCCAGTGGAAGAATGCAGAAAACAAGCTTCTTAACGTGGGAGTCTATTTCTCATAGAAGTGCCAGTTACAAAACCAGTGAGCGCTGTTATTTTCTTTTGTCACTTGAGATACCTGTTTTTCCCAGGTTGAACTTCCTAGGTCGCTGGAGTCCAGCGGTGCCCACGGAGGGTGTCTCGGGACTCACACTGAACACGTGCCACTGTCTTTTTAAGGCAATTTTCTTCCAGATGGCAAACGTTTGTTATATAACAGGTTGTTTTGGAGCTCTTAACCTACAAACATTCCTTTAAAAGAAAACACTTCATGTCTTTCTCAACCAGAAGCTTGGTAACCACCTCTTCCCTACTTCCTATATTCCTTTCCTTCTGCCACCCTGGGGACTAAAAATAGCTTTAATCAAAGTGTTTAAAGTGGTCCCTCAGATTGAATCTGAGGCAAGTTTGGCACTGGAGACAACTCCTTTGGCCCAAAAATATTATAGTTCTTTGAGCAAGCCAAGATGAAATTTAAAACTGGACCCCTAATTGCAGAACTGAGTTGCCGTAGGCCAGCCTCTGTCTTTGGGATCTGAGGAACAGGTTTTGTGCAGGTGCACCCCCTTGCATTTGTCATCTGTGGGTGGTGCAAAGCCCACGGGATGGCGTGCTGGCCCCAAACCATCCATGCACATGCTCACTGCCCTTGGTTGTGAGCTGTAGGCTCCTTTCTTTAAGGCCAACTCTTATGTGCTCTTGATTAAATGGGCCTTTCTCTAGAATTTGTGCTGAGAAAGTTTCTAAAAAGGTAAGTGCTCAATGTGTATCCAAAAAGATGAGTGCTTTGCAGTGAAGTCAATGCGGGGCATTCTGAAAATTCTTAGGTAGCTTCTGAATGCTTCACGACTCTTTTTTTCCTTTTGCTTTATTTTTCTTCACAGCACACTAAACACTACCTGAAATCATTTTGTCTTTTATTTTCTTTTTTTGATTCTGCTAGTAGACTATAAATGCCGCAAGGGAAGGGTCTTTGTCATAGCTGTACCGCTAGAGATTCCAAGAGCCTGGCCTAGGATCCATATACCTAAAGGCGCAGCAACAGCCATGGCAGCTGCGTGGCTTTCCTGCCCTGGTGTGAAGTTAAGTAGTGGTAGCATCCCGCGTGAGTGGCTATGCCGGTTACTGCATCTTGGCTTAGTCTTCTCTTCCTTGGCAGCCCTTCCCACAGCCATCTCAGTTATCCCAAGCTTCCCTATTTCCCACCCCTCCATCTGCCCTCTGCACAGCTGTCCTGGCCCATATCCTTCCCTGGTTCTCCTCAAGGCGTCCCCATTGCTCTTGGGAACCTGGTGTCACAGTCTTGCCACACTCTTAACAACCATGGACAGAAGAGTGGTATCATTCTGTGCTCAGGCTTCTGTTTCTTGCCACTTGCTTCATTTCTGCAAGTTGGTTTGTTAGCGCGCTCGTGATGCTGAGGAGGCAGCAGTACTCCAGACAGAGGCCTTCCTTTGTGAACCTTACAATGGATTGGGGAAACAGATAACATACAAAGGAAACAACTACGTGAAGAAAAGAGTGATGTTTGCTACGAAGAGCAAGGAAGCAGAGCAGGGAGTGGAGAGCGCAGGGTGGTGGGGCCAGGTACTGCCTTCCTTTGCCCGAAGTGCCCTTTCCCTTCTCTTCTGCCTGAGTTACTCCCAGCCGTCCTTCCACATGAAGGCCCAGGCTTCTTCCCTGCAGAAGGCATTCCTTCTCTGCTGGCCCAGGCCGAGTGGGGTGCTCTCCCTGGTGTTCTCAAGTATCTGGTGTGTGAGCCCGTCAGGCATGGCTGGGCTTTACATTTGGTATGTTTCTGAAACTCCGTCTCAGCTGTGAGCTCCTGGAGGCCTGGACTAGATCTTGTTCAACTTTGTTCCTCTTATGCCTAGCAGGGTCTGGCATACAGCAAGTATCTAATAATGGTAAAAGGGATGCAATGTGCACATCAGTGCTTCTGCTAGTAGTTACTTTAGTAGAACCAAAAGATAGGTCAAATATTTTCTTACAGGGAAAGATGTTTTCAAGGTTAACTTTTGCTCAATAACTTAAAAAAATTTTTTTTCCAAACTATGTATGTATTGTAGAACAGATGGAAAACACTAAAAATTATGAGAAAAAAGTGAGAACACACATAATTCTATCCCTGTAGATCTTTAGCCATTGGTAACATATGTGCTGCACAGCCCTTAGATTTATTTATCTGTTTATTGTCTACCTGTCATCTAAACTACCTACTTAAACTTAATAATTTTTTACTATCTATGTTATAATCCTTTTTATGTGATAAAATGAATATTTTCCTCTTTTTTGTAGATTCTGGACACGCACTTGTTACTGGGTTTAGCATTCTTCATTACACTAATCTTAGATCCTAACCCGTGGGAATTCTTCAAGGACAGTGTGAGGTTAAGTTCCTACAGAGGAGATCTGTGTTGGTCAAGTGCAGCCCTGGGAGGTGGCACCACCAATAAGAGGAACTGTGGATCCATCAGCGTAGGGCTGCTTCAAATTAAATTCTCCCCTTGACCTTATGTGGGACTGTGGGCCTCTAATGCAGGGAAGCCAGACTCCGTTCTGCACTTCACAGGAGGGTTTCTTTCTATTTCCTTTTCCTGTGCTCTTCTGGGGACAGGTAGAGTTCTGAATCACTGCTTACAACTGAATTAATTCACACTGAAAATGTAGCCCGTAGGGTCCCAGCCTTATCCAGGGATGGGGAGAAAAGGGCGTCAGTCTCTTCATAGGTCCTGCACTCCGGCTCTGGGCAAGTCTAAGCTTTGTCCCTGGTTAGTCCAACCAGAGCTGCTGTCAAAACAGTGGAAGGTGCTCCGAGGGACAAAGCCTCTGGTTAATTCTTATCAGCATCCTGGAGTTCCTTACTTTCTTGCCAGCTCAGCAATATGTTGAAAATAGTATTTTGTCTGGAAATTTGGGGTTGGGAAGGGTCTATATTTTTAGCCTACCCATCATGTGAGAAGGAAATGCCAGTCCTATGTTTCATTAATTCCTTATTTTTGGATATTTGGTTCGTCTCTACTGTTTTGCTATTGTAAGTAAAGTATTTATAATGGGCATTCTTGTAGACATCTTTGGGTATAAGTCAGATTAATCTTTTAGTGTATTTATAGAAGTAGGGTTGCTGGGTCAATTTTGAAGGGTTTTGACAGACGCTGCATCAGATGAGGCCATCACAACGATGCACATCGTTTTATTTTAGGCTTCTAGAGAATATGATTGTGAATTCTTCTGGGACTTGTATAGGAAGGCTAAGGGTGCCCTTAGAGTTATACAAGTCTCAGATTTTCCCAGGTATCCACTGAATGTTGGAGGCCGTCAGAAATTATTGTTAACACAAACCTAAGTTCCCTCTTGAGCTTCAGAGAAAAAAAAGGCTTAGGGGTGGGCTTGATGGAAATGTTCAGAATGTGCCTCTGTGCATCTTTCTGGTGTCAGGAAGCCAGACCAGCAAGGTGGCTGAAGTAGAGGAGTTGGGTAGTAGGATGGGACGCAGCCGGGGGTTGGGGGTGGGTGGGGGGTGGGATCCCAACCTGGGGCAGTGGGTCACCAAGGCTTCCAGCACATTATGAGGAAGGCTTCTTTTGAAGGCAGAGTCTAGCAATGCTTAGGACACCTGGGATCTTTGGTTATAAATTTACTGATAATCTCAGTACTCTCACTGACTCTAGTGAAGCCAGTAAATAACATGTCTTCTTTTCTGTAGCAAAAATAAAACTCTTTTCTAGACGGCAGAGTTGGGGGATGAGACATCAGACAAGTGGTCTGTCCCCTCCTAGAGGACCTTGCTATAAAATCACCAGGTTCTGGCGGTGCCTGTGGCTCAAAGGTGTAGGGCACCGGTCCCATATGCCGGAGGTGGTAGGTTCAAACCCAGCCCCAGCCAAAAAAAAAACTGCAAAACCCCCCACCCCCAAAACAAAAAAACCCACCAGGTTCTATTTTATATCAATTTGAGTTTTGGAATTAAATTAAATTCTGGTAGCATTCAAGGTCCCATCAACTCCAGAGAAAGCTCACAAGGACAATTTTAAAAGGCCTTTATCTGAGTAAATATCTTTTGACCTTCCTAGGGTGCAGGCTTGTTTTGCAATTAGGGCTTTAGATGTTTGACTCAATGTAGTATATACAGAGGGTGCCAAAAAATGTATACACATTCTTAAAATTGTAATACTCTAGTTATGTTTGACTCATGCAATTACAAGAGGTGCTCCAACATGACTGTATTCATCTTTTGTTATCACTATATATTGAGTATTACAATTTTAATACAGTTTTTTCCTTTCTTAAAATGTGTATACTTTCTTTGGCACTCTCTGTATTTTAACTGCACACCACTTACTGTACATTGATGTGGCATGTTTGAAACCCCAGAGACCAGGGCCAGAGATGGTCTGGTACTCTATCAGCCAGAGCTTGGCAGGCAGGAAGCAGAGTTCAGCTCAGGTGGTTCAAGAGGCTTTACTGTTGACTTCACTGGGCTGTTGGTAGAACAGCAGTGGGTGAGAAGGGAATCAGCAGAAGATGCTGCCCTGGAGGGGGTCGGGGAGAAATGGTATAGCTGGGTCAGGTGAGAGCTGGAGTCATATAGAGGAGAGGTTTCCAGACAGGCGTTCAGGGACCTAAGCACTGCCAGAATCAGCCCAAAGGGGATGGAGCAGGGCCTCACCTCCCTCCTCTTCTGCTGATGCCTCCCTCTGGCTTGCACAAAGTTAGGGGCAAGGAAGCCTGGGGGATGCCGTCCTCTGGGCCAGTCCCCTGTGCCACAGGGAACAGCAGAGATTGAATTTGGGACTGGCAGAAGGTTAGGCCTTTGTCTCTAGAAGGTCTCAATATGTGAGCATGACAGAGATGGTTTTATTTAATGAGTTAGCTGTCACCTACATGGTGACAGAGTGATGGAGAAAGATGAAAAGATGAACGCTTTAGCATATAATTGGTAGAGCTCAATCATGAACCTTCCCCAGAGCTCTTCTCCTCCCTTATTTGAGCCTGGTTTGTACTGAATTATTCACATAGGGAAATTAGTGATACTGATGTAACGTATCCTGGGAGCTTGAATTACACCTGGCAGGGATTATCATGTAGGGATTCTGTTTGGGAAACAAGTGGTGTTCAGGATGCTGGTGAAGATGCGGGTCCATAAACAGATGGGGAAAGGAGACCACAGAGCCTTGGTGCTTTATTCAAGGTGATGGAGCTCGCACTCAGCCAAACCAAGACTTCTAATTACTAGCTTATGATGCTGGGGAATGGCTTACTTCTGGGTATTGTGTACATTGGGTATAAACATAAGAGTTTGCCTGTGTCTGACAAATGAGAGCAGTTCCTTGGAGTGGTGTGCTCAGACCTGCTGCACCAGGAGCCTGCCAGGTGGCCCCTGGTGCCAGCTGGCTGAGGAGGTCTGTTCTAGACATGAAAAGGGTCCCTGGGCCTAGATTACTAGGGTGCGGAGAAGGGATTCCCCCAAGTGCATTTGGTTAAGATCAGTTACGCAAGATATTCCTTTGGCAAAAGGGTTAAAAAAAATAAATTGGAAAACATACATTCTGCATCTCCCTCTAAGAGATTTGAAATGTACTTGGCTTATTAAGGCTGCGTGAAGTCTTCCAGTTTCCTGGATAATTTTATTTGAGAGTGAATTATTTAAATTTGAGATTACCTTTTGTTTTTCTTGTGGGTTATGTAACACTTTAGGAGAATATATGGCCAGTTGGTATTGAGAAAGTGCATTTCAGTTGCTCATCTGCCCACACTGACTCCTGAATGAGCAAACATATCCTCACTTTCCCCATGTCCCGACAGTTTGTTGTTTTACATTTCATAAGTGGCCAGCCTGAGATGTGCACCGTGGATCTCTCTCTCGCCTCACCCCTTTCATTTGTATCCCTGTGGCTGTTACCCTAGGATCCTGGACACATGGGCAGTGATGGTAGGTATTTGAGCTCTTGAGGTCCTAGGCCCTTCAGATTCCTCAAAGGGACACCCAGAAGGAACCTTTCACAGCATGTTATAAATAGATTGTATGCCAGCAAAGTCTGTGTGGGACTCCTAATAAAAGGAAAAGGGGAAGAAGGCAGTAATTTATTTACTGCAGTTATAAATTCTAAGGAAGCAGTGACTGTTGTTAATATTTGTAGATGCTCAGAAAGGTGCAAACATGCCTTGTCACAAAGCAGTGCAGAGTAGACATTGGTTACTGATTGCTCATATGGTTTTAGGGGAAGAAGGAAAGATTGGTCCAGGGGTAGCAATGCTGTGGCATACAACTCCTAGATGAAAGGCGGTTTCTTATTTCTTGCAAAAAAAAAAAAAAAAAAAAAAAATGTTATAGGGCATTTGACATATAGATTGGCTCTTACTTATAACTATGGTTGCCTGATGTTAGAATCTCCTGCTGCAGTCTGAGTTGCCTGAAACATTGTTTCTGAAATCTAAAACCAGATGCGGCTCATCTGGTTTTAGTTGTTGTTTCCACATGAACGGGCAGGCTCAGCCATCAGCGGTTTTGACCAAGCCAGCGATTACTTACCATTTTGGGTTATGGTCAGGAAAAGCTTCATGGATGTTCAACTGTTTATGTGAAGGTGCTGAGTGTCAGTGAGCCAGGTATTTGAGTTTAATTCATATATTTTGAACAAAAATGTGGCTAATC
This sequence comes from Loris lydekkerianus, assembly GCA_963574355.1. Lineage (NCBI taxonomy): Eukaryota > Metazoa > Chordata > Mammalia > Primates > Lorisidae > Loris > Loris lydekkerianus. The sequence continues at coordinate 588 of CAUYPK010124791.1, read as the reverse complement.
AGAGTGATTTCTCTTCCCATAGAATGGTTTTCGAAATCCTCTTTTTTATAAAGATCTAATTGTGATAGCTTCATGAAAATGCAAACTAAACCATAAGCAACCAGAGCCCAGTCAACCATCCACAATACTTAACCACTTGGAAATTTTCAGTTCTCTGCTTTAAAAGAGTGGGGAAAATGCTGAACAGAGATCATGTTTTCTTTTTAATAACCAGCATTTGGGGTGTATATTGTGATCATTACAGCTTCAGTCATTATCCGGATCTTTGTATCTGCATCAAATGCCCAGAATAATGACTTATATATATATATATATATATATATATATAATTTTTTTTTATTATTAAATCATAGCTGTGTACATTAATGTGATCATGGGGCACCATACACTGGTTTTATAGACTGTTTGACACATTTTCATCACACTGGTTAACATAGCCTTCCTAGCATTTTCTTAGTTATTGTGTTAAGACATTTATATTCCACATTTACTAAGTTTCACATGTATCCTTGTAAGATGCACCGCATCACCAACAGAATAATGACTTTGATTCTTTCATTTACCTGTAGGGCTTACCATTGAGTTTGT
>CAUYPK010124790.1:0-21872 GCA_963574355.1 Loris lydekkerianus | reverse complement strand
GGATGGAAGTGGAAGGCATTATTCTTAGTAAAGCATCACAAGAATGGAGAAGCATGAATCCTATGTACTCAATTTTGATATGAGGACAATTAATGACAATTAAGGTCACGGTGGGGGTGGGGAAAGGGGAGAGCAGAGAGAAAGAAGGAGGGAGGGGTGGGGGAAGAAAGAGCAGAGAGAGGGAAGGAGGGAGGGGGGTGGGGCCTTGGTGTGTGCCACACCTTCTGGGGGCAAGACACGATTGCAAGAGGGACTTTACCTAACAAATGCAATCAGTGTAACCTGGCTTATTGTACCCTCAATGAATCCACAACAATAAAAATAAATAAATAAATAAATAAACAGTGTCTTTTAAAAAGAAGACACTGGATTTTGGTGAAGTCAAAAAAATAAATAAATAAAATAATATAGCACACACACAAAAAAAATACCCAGACTTCACCACTCTGCAATCCATGCATATAACAAAATTGCAGCGGTAATCCGTAAGTTTTCACAATTGCAAAAATGGAATTTGCTCTTACATGCTCTTTAAGGGTTATTTTTATTGTCGCTTTCACCCCAATTAGGAAATGTTTGATGTAGAGTTTAAATACCTCAAAGGGATTCTGTTAAGGCATGTTAGGCCTGGGCTGACTCTCTGCTCTGTATTTTATTAGCTGTGTGTCCTAGCCAAACACATTTCCCTTAGCATCCATTTTTTTTTTTTTTTTCAGCTGCAACAGGAAGGCATGCATTAATTAAACCTTTGAGATGCATTGCAATCATAAAAGCATTTGTAATTTTGTAACAGAGAAGATTCAATTGGAATCCTGTTCCTTGTGTAAACTTTCCATATGCTGGTGAGAAGATTCAGTTGGAATCCTATTTCTTGCATAAACTTTCCATAGCTGTGTGTACTAATCAAACACATTTACCTTCATACGCATAGGAAAAAAATGAGATTGCATTCCCGGGAAGGACAGAAAGGGTTTAAACATTTTAGGGGGGAGGGATATAAATCCACAGATCAGCTTTAATAAAATCTTAAACGTTCTGTAGCGCAGAGGACAGGGTCCTAGCATCTCAGAAAAAGAAAACCTTCAGGACCTGGTTTCGTAGGCAGAACCACTGGATTTTCAGGGTTGTGGTTGTGGGATGCTTGAAAGATTACGGCAAGAGTTCCATTAGGCTCCAGAAAAAAAAAAAAAAAATTACATCTTTTTCACACTTGTTTTTGTGGTGTTTATTTTTAACAACCATGTGCATATGTGATTTTATTACAAGCCATGTCAAATGTCCTTTGATTGCATCTGGGAGCAGGTGTAATGTAAATGTTTTGTATAGATGACCATGAATTTGGCCACCTGTGGTTTGTGGTAGAGATTTTCTATGTGTGAGACCCGCGGGGAGGACAGATGCTGCTCGTAACGCTCAGGGACAGGTGAGCACCGTAACCAGCGTGCGCAAACCAGGTTTTTTTTCTAGAAAACTATTCAGAGAGAATTCCCACACCACACAACCCACCTATTTAAAGTATCATGTTTTGGAATATTCAGAGTTGTATAATCTTTGCCGTAATTGACCTTAGAAGATTCTCATGAATTCAATGGAAAAAAAACAAAAACAACAAAAAAACTCTACTGTTTAGCTGTCATATTTTTATCCCCCCCCCCCGGTCCACTTCTTCTTGTGACAGTCCCCAAAACCACCCATGTGCTTCCTGTTTCTGCTGATTTTTACCTTCTGGAGACTTCATACAAATGGAATCATATACAACAGAACCTCTCTGTAAGGTGACCACTCAAGGTCGTTAAGGTGCTGAATAACACAGAGGTGGGCACCATCCAGAATCAGATGTGCTGTGCTGACAGTCTGTGTGGTGCAGGTCCCGACTGTGGGAAATCAGGTCGGCATAAGGCTGTGGTCAGTGTAGGGAGGGGTTCAGATATGGGAGATCTAATTTGCCATCCTTGGAGCCTGGCGGCCCCTTTTCACTAACCCTATGCATGGTTTCCAGTTTCATCCACGCTCTAGCCTACATCCGAGCCTCGTTCATTTTTAAGACCGAGCCCTATTTCATTATATGGAGAGATATTTTTATTATAAGATTCAAAGAGTCAGCGATACGTCTGGAGACTCTGTCTGGATGAACTTCTGGGTGCAATTCTTTCATTTTTATTTATTTTTTTCTTTAGCAAAGCACTATCCGTGGACTCCCGAAGCTGATAGCTGTATTGGTCTTGGTTTCTGACAAAAAGATTGATAGGGAGTCCTCTCTGTTTCCCATAGGTTACTCCCCTCTCCGTGGCAGCCCCCAGAGCAGTCTGGAAAATGAGTCTTGGCTTTGCCACTTGTGATACTCTCGGGATTCAGATCATATCTAAAAAGTTATTTCATCAAAGACAGAGCTAACCTGTAAGTAAAGGTCTTGGAAATGAACCAAGGTGGACTGTCCTCGTCTTTTAGGACACCTTGCACGTGCTCACATGGTACAGGCCAGATAAAGCCATCCCTAGGGCTGGTGAAGCTTGGGGCTCTCCAGAGGGGACGCTCCAGAAGACCCCCAGGGACGGGGACACTTCACAGGTGAAGGATCTGGAGAGGGGAAGATGGTCCTGATGTTGTGCGTGGTTTTCTCATCAGCAGCAGGGTCCTTGGAAGAGAGACGCAGGAGGGCCAGTAAAGAAGAGAAAATAATTGTCACAAAATGTTGGAGTGACATTTTTTTTTGTGTGTGTGTCCATGTGTCTGTGTTTTAGAGACAACGTCTCACTTTATCGCCCTTGGTAACAGTTCACGATAACCTCAAACTCTTGGGCTCAAGTAATCCTCTTGCCTCAGCCTCCCAGGTAGCTGGGACTGCAGGCGCCTGCCACATGCCTGGCTATTTTGTGAGACGAGGTCTCCCTCTGGCTCATGCTGGTCTCGAATCTATGAGCTCAGGCGATGCACCCTCCTCGGCCTCCCAAGTGCTGGGATTACAGGCGTGAGCCACTGCGCCTGGCCTGGAGTGATAGGTTTGGAGATGAAAGAAGTTTGTCACAAGCCAAGACACATGGGCAGCCAGCAGAAGTTGTAGAAGGTAAGGACGTTGATATTTCTGGAGCACTTTCAAGAGGGAGCAACCCTACAGAGGCCTTAGTTTTATGCCAGCGAGACCTATTTTAACTTCTGTTTTGGGCACAGACGTGAAGCCTTTTCCTTGCTAAGGTGTGGTATGGAGAGGCCAGTACGGAGGAGTCATGGTGTAAGGCTGTCAGTGGTCCAGGGGCGTCCACGTCGATCCCTCTAGGTGTGCATAGATGGTGCCAGATATTGAAAACTGCTACTTCATGGATCCCTGTGGCCTGAACTTTGTGCAATCTCCGTTCAGCTGCATGACACACCCTGATACTACAAAAAAGCTCAGAATGTGTTGCTACTCACAATGTTTGTCAGACTCTGCTGGATGAGGGTGTGGAGGCCACTGAGAAGCAAATTCACTCACACCTCTCTGCACTGGGAGATGGGCCCACAGTGAAGTCTACATGGGTGCTGGAGAGGAATAAAGATTTCTGCTCAAGCTGGAATGGAAAGAGAGCTTTGCCCACGTCCCAGGCAGGCTGCAACCTCCTTGTGCAAATGAGCTCATGCTGCTGGGTGGATGAGAAATAGCTCAAAGCTGCCTTCTTGCAACATTAGGCTCTGAATTAGTGATTTCTGCCCAGAGGCAGAAGAAAGAGGGAGTGCATACACCTGTTACAGGGAGAAGGGTAGAAAGCATGTTCTAAAATGTGGGTGCCCTGGCCCTCACATTGCCTTCAGGACTTGGAACAACTGCAGATCGAGAGAGACAGAGAGACAGAGACAGAGAGAGAGAGAGAGAGAGAGAGAGAGAGAGAGAGAGAGAGAGAGAGAGATATTACAGAAAAGTCCAGAGCCCTAACAAAGGACCTCCACCCTGAGCCTCATGGAATACATTTGAAAAGAAAGATAGGAGACAAAATAAAATTTCTTTACGATTACACCCAATGAGTCATGCTCGTTCAGAACACCAGTTACATATGGCTTCCCCTAAGAAATGCCAGCCCTGTGGTGTAATAGAGTTGGGTCTCAGAGAACTGTTCAGGAGCAGAAACTCAGCATTCAGCCCAGCTGGAGAATTCCTCCTGGCTTGTCTGGGATCAAGCAATGTCGACCTCGCCCAGGTTGGATTCCTCTAGTAGGAATATAAGGGAATGACTCTGGGTGGTCTTCAGAACCTCTTCCATCTGGGTGATTACTAGATTCTGGTGTGTGATACTCACAACCTCAAGTTGTAATGGTGAGTCCCTGGCTCAAGACGCTTGCAGTAACAACTTGAACTTGCAGGAAGGGGTAGTTGGGAGTCACGGAATGATGTGACAGTAGGTGTTTTAAGGGATCTTGAGGATGGTGGAGGTTTTTCCACCAGAAAGACCATGGTGGAGTACACAGGGAATATGGGATGTTTGGAATGATGGGATCTGGACACCGAGATGAAGGTTATGGGATGGGGTCAGGGAACATCACCTACTACAGCCCAGCTGAGCTCCCGTCAGGGGAGAGAACAGGTCCAATGGCCTTACTTGAATGGTCATGAGTGAGGACAAAGGCCATCGCACACTCAGGCTTGTGTTACCCAGTGTGCACACCATAACGGGTCATTGGACCTCAGCATGAGGTGTCCACCTCTCAGCCCAAATGTCCTCCCTTGCCCACGATGGTGGGTTGAGGAGCTCTCTGTGGGTGGGAAGAATGATGAGTTGGGTGGTTGGGTTTCATGTCTCTGAAATTTCTCCTTCTTGTGATCTCCTGGCTTGAGTTTTTGGAGGAAGACACTTGACCATTTGGGATGAAGATGGTTGATGATTTGGCATGAAGAGTTTTGAACAATAGAAGGCGATGCTGTTCTAAAGTGGACGCCCTGGCCCTCAGGTTGCCTTCAGATCTAGTAACAATTCAGATCTCAGGAGGTTCTGAACGAGCCTCCACTCATGCTCTCTGGCTGTCTGGGGACTCTCCTTTCCTGAACTGTACTGACAATTCCCAACACTATGAACTTGCTTCATCTCGGTCATGAGACCTTTGGATAGAGGGCAATCCTGTGAATATGAAAATATATATATATTTTTTTTTTTTAAAATGTTATTCAAATTAACATGAGGGTACAATATTTAGGTTCCATTGTTCTCAATTCCAGGGCTAAGAACCCCTTACCTGGGGGGCATGTTATACACCCTCACAGTGTGCTCATTAGGTGAGATCCCACCTCATGCCCTCTCACCTTCTGCCAAACATCCTCCCCTCTCCTGCTTCTCTCTACCCCCAAACTGGACTACAGTAGTATTTTTTTTTCTTGAGACAGAGTCTCACTATGTCACCCTCAATAGAGTGCTGTGGTGTCACAGCTCACAGCATCTCAAACTCTTGGGCTCAAGCGATTCTCAGTCTCCCAAGTAGCGGGGACTACAAGCGCCCACCACAACGCCTGGCTATTTTTTTTTGTTGTTGTTGTTACAGTTGTCTTTGTTGTTCAGCTGTCCCGGGCTGTGTTTGAACCTGTCAGTCTTGGTGCATGTGGCCAGCACCGCAACCACTGTACTATGGACGCCAAGTCTATAATAGTGTTTTATTGTTCTTAGGAACATGTAACTGTTTACATATTAATTTTACATCAGTACAGAGTACATTGGATACTTATCTTTCCATTTTTGCAATACTTTACTAAGAAAAATGTATTTCAACTCCATTCAGGTGAATGCAAAAGATGCAAAGTGTCCATCTTTTTTAATGGCTGCATAATATTCCATGGTGTACATATACCACAGTTTGTTGATCCATCCATGGGTTGATGGGCACTTAGGTTGCTTCCATGACTTTGCAATTATAAATTGAGCTTTGATAAACATTCTAGTGCAAATGTTTTTGTGGTAAAATGATTTTTTGTTCTTCTGGGTAGATACTTAGTACTGGGATGCAGGGTTAAATGGAAGGTCTACATTCAGATCTTTGAGGATTCTCCATACTTCTTTCCAGAAGGGCTGTATTGTTTGCAGTCCCACCAGCAGTATAGAGGCGTCCCCTTCTCCTACATCCACGCCAGCATCTGGTGTTTGGGAGCTTTGTGAAGTGGGCTAATCTTGCTGGGGTAAGGTAATACCTTATAGTGGTTTTGACTTATGATTATATGTTGAGGGCTCGCCTTCCAGCTGAAATAACCTTACAGAAAATTGTTTTGATGTTTCAATAAATTAAACCCTCTTGAATAAGAGCCAACATAAATAGCATTTATATTAAATTCTGCTGTGCTGTGTAAGAGAAGACACCCCCTTCCATTTATTGAAACTTTAAGGGGAGGAAATGAAAGAGAAAACTTATCCAAGAAAATAACAAAAAAACCCATTGCGTTCATGCATTTCTCGAAGGGGAAGGTGAGTTTGCAAAGCCCAGATATTCCCAGCGTGTAGCACTAATGATTGACAAACACAGCCAGGGTAATAATATTTGTTTTGGGGAGGGTGATTTAAGAGGATGATTTAAGTCTTCCTATGGTGTGGTTTGCATGAAAGGGTTGTGTAATTTTATTTCATCCGGTTCTTGCAAGTTGGTGATTAACGGCTTTTCTTAGCTGAGGGTGAAGCACATGGTATTTTTACGAGATTAATCTGGCGACAGAATTCGAGTGGCTTTGAGCCTCTCCACCTGCCCTGATACTACCTGGCACACCAAGTCAGAGAAATGTACAGGCATAATGACACTTTAATCATATGTCACAGATAAATGTAACTCAGAGGAAGACAATCTTGCAAACACCACAAAGAATGTAAGAGTTTCCCATGCACTCCACACCACACGGGAGACCTTGAGAGCGCTGTCATTTGGCCAAATTAGACACATTTTAAGTTCATAATGCCATCGCACAGGATGTATTTAATATCAAGGTCCTGTGCAGCTACTTCCCCCAAATAAAGCATTTATTGATGGCTTCTGCAGACACAGCTGAGTGTATACATGTTCTGCAATGTGCAGATCCTACCTGCTTACGCTCAGCTCTTCAAACGAGCAAATTTACGAGAGGGTATATAACATACTGAGAGTTGGCTTGAGTTTTATCCAGGTGCAAAGCCAATTTTGGGTTCCAAAACAGAGAATGCTGGAGGGGCGTGCTCACTTTCAGCTTGACACACAAAAAGGGTTTGCAGCCAAGCATCGGGTTAATGGCCTAGCTCTGAGCTTTTGGTCATTAACCTATTTGTTGACCATGACTTCCCTGAGGGGTCAGCTGTAAGGAACATTATCCATCCCCGGGAAAAGATGTCAAAAGAAGAAGATGCCTCAACCCACTCAACACTTAGGATGGAACCAATTTATAACACCCTGGTTCACCCCAGAAAAGACAACACAGGAGGGTTTCATCCTTTTACATTTTTTGTTCTCTGTTGAGATTACTTTTCAGACAATTTCATGCAGATTACAAGAAGCTAGATAATGAAGGCTGCGGAGTCATTCTAGAAAACGTACTACACTACACCTCATTGCCGAATATCACTGGGGTTACCTTCGAGGTGCACCTGTGTCAGCCCCTAGTTCACCTGTCAAAGCAACCTTGGAATTCTTTTTCGGGAATGGCCAACAGAGCTATTGTTGTACAAGGTGGACAAGTAACTTTGTTTTAGAAAAAGAGCTTCACACCTCATTGCTGAATATCACGACAGTCACCAGATGGCCAAGGGGAGTACTTCAAAGGTGACCATAATGAAACCTAGTGATGACGTATGTAGCACTTTTTCCAGAATGAGTGCAAGAACTTAATTGTCCTACCCCTTGTATATATATGAATGTGTATACCTGTGAGTGCATATATTTTTTTCTTGTATTACATGAAGGATAGCAGACGCTTTGGCTACAAGATTTTAGGTGGAACGATGTTTTATACTATTTTATGGAATACCTGCCGGCTGAGGGCATGGGCCTCCACACATAAAATGAGACTTATTTCAGAATCAGTGCCTTGTTTTTAGCCTAGAAAGCATCCAGGATGAGTCTGAGAACTTGTTTTAACCTGTTGCATTACCGCTAGATTGTAACCTGATGGGGAAATAAGACCCCCCCCCTCCTAACTTTCCGGTGAGTTCTTCAATGCCTGTTTTTCATTTAAGCCTCATTTGCACAGGAATAAAATGAGATTGGGTGTTACTCCCTCAAACCTCCCCAAATCTCAATGCAATAATCTTCTTTTGTGGAAAAATAGTCACACAACGATTAAAGTTTTGTCTAATTTAAATCCATAAAAATAGACACTCTATGTACACCCACACAGATGTCTGATAAATATAAATGCACATGTAAATTGCAGAATTTGCTGTTTTGGGGTTTGGATTACTCAATTTGGTGATCCCCTGTAGGCGGAAGGCATGATTTTCAACTCCTTATGTAATTTGCGGTTAGTAAATAGACCCAGGAATCTGCCCCGTACTGCCACGTGGGTTTAACTTGAGAATTGTGGGCTTCTTCTATGCCGGAAGAAGTTGAGGGGTGTGTGTGTGAGCATTAAGAGTCACAGCTGATTTTCTTGGTAAAAAGACAGCCTCATATTTACATACAAGTTTGCACAATTAAGTTCTTGGGTTCATCCTAGAAAAAGTGCTGCCCACCTCTTTGCCAAGTATCACTACAGTCACCTTTGAGGCACTCCCCTTGGGAAGCTATGAACTCTTTTTCTGGAATGGCCATCAGAGGTTTGAGAACTCATCCTAGAAAAAGTGCTGCATACCTCATCATTGAATAATAAGATCATTATCGTCACCGTCAAGGTTCTCCCCCTGGGAAGCTGTGCACTGATGCCAGCCACCCAGTCCACCCTTCAGAGCAATTTTGGAACTCTTTTTCTGGAATGCCCAGTACAGCCATAGTCACATGAGGTTGACAATTAAGTTCACAAACTCATCGTAGAAAGAGTGATACTCAGCTCTTTGGTGAATATTATTGTGGCCACCTTCAGGGTACTCCTCTTGGGGAGCTGTGCACCAATGGCAGGACCTAATCCACCCTTCAAAGAAACCTTGGAACTCTTTTTCTGGAATGGCCAGGAAAGCTGTCATTATACGAGGTTGGGAATTAAGTTTGAGAACTCATCCTAGAAAATGAACTGTATTCTTCATCGATGAATATTGCTATGGTCACCTTCAAGGCACACCTCTTGGCCATCTGATCACCACAGTGATATTTGACAACAAGGTATGTAGCACTTTTTCTAGGTTGAATTTGCAAACTTCATTGTCAGCCTGTGTGTGTATGTGTGTGTGTTTAGTTGACAATTTTTAAGGAACTTCGTTCCGCCTCATCAGCTGTGCATGCAATGTGGCTTTAAGACATATGGTGAGTGGAAATTTTTAATTCTTTCAGCAACACATATTCAAATGCAGGCCCGATTTAGAAGTGCTTGTCACTATGCAAAATTAGAACAAGTAACGTAGAAAATTAAAACAAAATGAAAAGGGCGGAAGCTCCCTTTTTTCATTCCTTAGTTGGCAAATGAAGCAAACTTTTGATGACACTTGCAATGTTGTCAATTTGATCAAAAGGATGGAAATAGTTTGGGTTACAAAGTTTGAGAAAAGGAATTAAATGGTCATATGGAAGCTATGTATGACTGGTAGCTGGATGAGTTTTAGAACAATGGCCTGCATGCACGAGGTCCTGCTCCTCACCATATCTCTACCACCCTTGTGCCACCCCTCTTCTCCTCATCATTCACAGAGCTTTGAGTGCAATGTATCCAGGATTTGAAGGGACCACACCTGTAACAGCCATTAGAATGGTTCCTGGCCAATGATGACATCATGGTGATGGCCGCTTATGACATCATAGGGGTGGCCAATTATGACATCAATGGGGATGACCAATTATTACATCATGGGGTGGCCAATTATGGCATCATGGGATAATAGTTTTGTCTCATACCCGGAGAAAAATCTCCACCTCCCCCTATCGTGGTATCTTAGGATAACATCTCTTATGGGGGGAGGGACTGAGGCGTGGGAGGGAGTGAGGCATGGGATTGCCTTTCAGTTAAGAAAAACCTGAATGGAAATTTCTTTGACATTTCAATAAATAAGCCCTTTGAATAAGGTCCAATCCAAATAAACTCAGTATTCAATTCTGCTGTGCTAGACTAATCACAGGAGGTCACTTCCGTACACGGAAAATGCAGAGAGAAAACAGAAGCCCTTCCAGAACAAAATAAATACCGTTCATCTTGTTCCTACCTAGCCAGAGGGATCAAATTCACATAATTTGGCTCTTTCCCAAATTTAAGACTGGTGCATGAATGCAACTCACATTTTTTTTTTTTTTTTTTTTGTCCGTCACGGGCAGGCACAGCATAAGACAGCCAGAGGACTCCTCCAACCATGGAGAGTTGAGATCTACTTATACGTTACACGGCTGGCCCAATTTGCATTCCCTAAAGGTAGCATCATTTTTTTCCATTCAAACTTGGGGCTGACCTGACTGCAGCCCCTAAAGCTTTTAACATGACCCCATTTTCATTATCTCCTTCCACAAATCTTCCCCCAGCAGGATTTCAGAACTTAGTTTGGAATAACAATTGATATATAAATCGGAATTTGTACAAACACGAATGTATACGTGCACATCTATCGAACACACATACATACTGTTCCATATAGGTGCTGTTATATATGTACATAAAACCCTAGCGTTCAGGGATGAGTCGATACTGTCTTACTGTATATACAAAGGACATACATATGTGTGTATATATAGTGTATGTGTGTGTAGATAGTACACGTGTGCAAATATAGTGTGTGTGCATGTCTGTATACAGTGCCTATGTTCGTAAACATATGGTACATGTCTGTATACACATGGCACATACCCATTGCTTGTATGTGTGCAGGTATAAACACTATCAACATTGTGGGGACTCGGCACCTGTAGCTCAGCGGCTAGGGTGCCAGCCACATACACCTGAGCTGGTGGGTTCAAATCCAGCCCGGGTCAACTACAACCAAAAAATAGCTGGGTGTTGTGGTGGGTGCCTTAGTCCCAGCTACTTGGGAGGCTTAGGCAAGAGAGTTGCTTGAGCCCAAGAGTTTAAGGTTGCTATGAACTGTGATGCCATGGCACTCTACCGAGGGTGACATAGTAAAACGCTGTCTCAAAAACAACAACAACAACAACAACAAAAAACAACAACGAGAAAACCATTGTGGGGTGTCATGGGGTCATCCACCTGCATCCTGGCCCCCTCTTTGATTTTGAGGGTACTTTCTGTTCAGCTCACTACTGACCATGAGATCTACATGGAGTGAAGTAGCTGTTGCAACCCACAGACCCACAGTGTTCAGCCCTTCACAAACCATGTACTTTCATAGCTTTGGGTTTTAGCCAAGGCTAGAGGGTAGATCTATTTTCTTAATTCACAGTCGCTGTTATTGAGGCTGCTACAAACACCCTTTGCTGTTTGTGAGTGCAGATGAGCACGGGCAGACATGCCTGTGAGGTTCCATGAGCTCCATTGGGCACCGCCAGTTCATTGCAAGTGTGGCCTGCGTCTCTGCTCAGAGCCTGACAGAAGGTGGATGACAGCACTGCTCCTTGCTACACGTGCTAAATTTAGCTCTGGGGTTGCTGCTCCTGGGAGTGAAGTCATGCTTATTTTTGGTTACTATGAAAGGCCCTTTTCATTCCAGCTGCTAATGTTTCTAATTGAATTCTGCTTTCTTCTTGTTCTCCCAGGAGAAAGGCAAGCTGTGTAACCCAGGGCACATGCATGTAAAGATACCACATGTGCAAACCACAAAAATATATGTGGTAAGAGCTGAGATCACAAAGAGAAGAAGAAAAAACCACTATCTTTCAGCATCTCGGAATCTAGCTGGAAAAAGAAGTGTTTGTATAGCCAGGAACAGATAAAAGAACATGAGATCATTAACAGAGGGATAAACAGACTCCATGGCGGGGTGGAGTGGTTAGGAGATATTTCTGGAGAAACAGGCACTAATTAAAGCTCTAAGGTTGCATTAAAAATTTACATAATGGGGAAGACCAGAGATTCTTCAAATTGAGCATAGTAGACATAGAAAGGTAAGGCCATACATTGAGCCAGTCAGGGCTGACGACCAGTGTGGCGAACTTGAGATAGGCAGGGATGGTGGGATTGACCCGTGTCAGATCAGAGCTGGTCTGCAGGACACAGATGTCAGCTCGGGGCCGGCTGGGTATCTGTATGTGGAGGTGTTTGCTCAGGGTCATGAGATGGAGTTTTAGATCACCTGTTTGTTGGGATTGTGTGTGTGTGAGAACAGGAGAGAGAGAGAGAGAGAGAGAGAGAGAGAGAGAGAGAGAGAGAGAGAGATTGATTGAGAGAGACAGAGTGAGAGAGAAAATGATGGAGAGAGAGGAAGAGAGATAAAGGCAGATGAGAAAGAGTGTATGTTTTTGAGAGAGAAAGAGGGAGAGATAGATAAAGAGAAAAAGAGAAAGCCAAGGGAAGAATAAGGGAGTGTGTGTGAGAAAGAGAAACAGAGAGAAAGAGAGAGGAGAGAGAGAGAGAGAGAGAAGGAAAAAGGGAGAAGTAGATAAAAAAGATGGGTGAGAGAGAGAGGAGAACAGAGAGACAAAGGAAGAAAAAGATAAAGAAAAAAAGAGGGAGAGAGAGAGAGAAGTAGAAACATAGAGGAGAGAGAGAGGGAGAGAGAAAGTGAGAGAGAGAAGGATAAAGGGAGAAGTAGAGAGGTAAAGATATGGGAGAGAGAAACAGAGCGACAAATGGAGAAAAAGATAGAAAGACAAAAACAGAGAGAGAAGTAGAAAGATAGAGGACAGGGAGACAGAGAGGGAGAGAGAAAGTGAGAGAGAGAAGGAGAAAGGGAGAAGTAGAGGGATAAAGAGATGGAAGAGAGAAACAGAGCGACAAACGGAGAAAAAGATAGAAAGACAAAAACAGAGAGAGAAGTAGATGGATAGAGGAGAGAAAGAGAGAGAGGGAGAGAGAAAGGGAGAGAGAGGAGGAAGGAAGAAGTAGAGTGAGAGAAAGATGAGAGAGATAGAGATAGAGAGGAATAGAGAGACAAAAAGAGGAAAAGAGAGATTAAAAAAAAGACAAAAATAGAGAGAGGAAGAGATAGAGAAGTAGGAAGAGAGAGCGAGGGAGAGAGAGAAACAGAGGCGGACAGAAAGTTTGGAAAGTGATAAAGACAGAATGTTTGGTATGTGTGTGTGTGAGTTTGAGAAAGAGAGAGAGTTTCAGAGAGAGAGAGAGAGGAAGAGAGACAAAGAGAGAAAGAGTGTGTGTTTTTGGGAGAGAGCGAATGAGAGAGAGGCAGATAAAGAGACAAAGACAGAAAAAGTGAGTGCACGTGGGGGGGAGAGAAAGTGACAAAGGAATAAAGACAGACAGAAAGTGTGTATGTTTGTGTTTGAGAAAGACAGAGATTGACAAGGGAGAGACGGGCAGACAGAGATATCCTGCTAGCTGTTGGGAAGCTATTACAAGAACCAGAATTGAGATTGTGGATGTTGAGCTGGTCCAATCATTGTCTTTGATAAATATTTTGTGATTTATGTCTTCTGTCTGTTGGCTGTGATTCTGAGGCCCAGATGATAGGAAGAATCCTCCATGCACTTTCCATCATGTTTCAACTTAATGCAAATTTTTGCATCAGCCCATTTCCTCTCCCTGTCATAGTCATGGTGTGAGCTTTTGTAGAACTCATGGCATTTTAGCTCAATTCTGGGGGCAGGCCAGGATTGGGATTTTCCACACCACTGAAATCTAATACTCCCAAGTTGCCAATGGGGGAAAGCTCAGTTCAGTATGCCTCATGTCCGCAGGCAGGCATGTGGCTGTGTTCCCTGCTCCTGTGTGGGGTCAAAAGGTGATCTGCTCTTTCTTCTGATCCCGTGCTTCTCTGCATAAGAGTGTCGTGACTCAGATGGTGGCCCTCCAAACACATGCCGGTGTTCTAATCCCCCATCTGAATAGCCAAGGGCATGTTTGTGCCCTATCTGAATCCATAGATAGAAGCCCTAACCCCCACATTTGAACAGTTTTAGGATATGATGTCTTTGAGAGGTGATTAGATTTAGATGAGGTCATGATGGTGGTGTCCTATGATGGGACCAATGCCCATCTTCCTCTCCTTATCATGTGGGGACGTAGAGTGAAGGTGCAAACCAAGAATGAGACTCTCAGCAGACACAGATCTGCCAACACCTGGGGCATCCCAGCCTCCAAAACTCTGAGCAACATCTTGGATCATCCGATGACAACTGGGAGCCATATTTGTCATTTCAGGCACCAAGGTTATGGTCTTTCTTTCTTTTTTTTTTTTTTTAAGTAAATTTATTTCAGGTTAATGTGAGGGTACAAAAAAAAACAGGTTCAAATATTCGATTTTGTTTGGTAGAGTTCCTCTTGTGGTTATGCCCCCCACACAGAAGATGTGACAAACACTCCCACTTGTGCCCATTCAGTGACAGCACCCCTACCATTGATCATCATTGTCTTCCCACCCCCCCCAACTTGAATTGAAGTGAATGTTTCTCCTGTGAGGATGTGCATCAGGTCATCTACTGGCTTCATATTAGTATTGAGTACATTGGGTAATTGCTTTTCCATTCTGTGATACTTTACTAAGAAGAATGTGTTTCAACTCCATCCAGAATATTACAAAAGATGTGAAGCCACCATCTTTTTTATGGCTAAATAGTATTCCATGGTGTCCATATACCACAATTTGTTAATCCATTCCTAAGTTGATGGGCACTTAGGTTGTTTCCATGACTCAGCAATCATAAATTGAGCTGTGATAAACAATTTGGTGCAAATGTCCTTATGATAAAATGATTTTTTTTTTTTCCTTCTGGGTAGATGCCTAGTAATAAGATTGCAGAATCAAATGGAAGGTTATTTTGAGCTCTTCCAGGGTTCTCCATACTTCTTTCCAAGGGGTTG
Source organism: Loris lydekkerianus (assembly GCA_963574355.1). Taxonomy (NCBI): domain Eukaryota; kingdom Metazoa; phylum Chordata; class Mammalia; order Primates; family Lorisidae; genus Loris; species Loris lydekkerianus. The sequence goes on along the minus strand of CAUYPK010124790.1, from coordinate 6,907 downwards.
TGTTAGTTTGCAGTGCCACCAGCAGTGTAAAAGTGTTCCTCTCTCATACAGTATTTTGTTATAGCAGCTTCAACTAAGCTAAGGCAAATATGACTGTTTAGAACAATAGGGTCTCTTCAGATGTAATAATTTAATAATGGCAAGATGTGATCATCTCAGATAATCCAGGTGGCCTTAAATCCAATGGCAAATGTCCTTATAAAATACACACAAGGACAAAGCAGACAGAAGAGGAGAAGGCAAGGTGACCATGGAGGCAGACATTGGGGTAATGTGGCCACAGCCACAGAACACCAACAGGAAACAGAATCTAGAAGAGGCAAAAAATAGATTCTCCCTCTCAACCCCAAGAGAAAGCACCTTTCTGCCAACAACTTGACATTGGGCTTCTGCTTCCAGAAGTGTGAAAGAACGAATATCTGCTGTCTTATTCCACCCAAATTATAGTAGAGTGTTACAACAGCTACTAGAAACTCATATGGGAAGTGTATGCACATTTAAGGTTTTGCGGTTGTCATTAACTCTACTGATGAAAACAGACATTTGGGCAAAATCAACATTAGTCACATACATGACTGCCTTCCTAGACTACCACTGAACGTGATTCTGGGAGATTAATTATAATTCTTGTTCCTCTGTGGATATTTGATGTTACTTTCTGCCATAACTTAGAACAGACATTTTATTCGTGTTCTTTCTCTATGTTGTTCCTCCCTACTAAATATGATAGCTTATGCACAGCATTAAGTAATGAAGCCAGGTGGTTTGTCTACTTGACTTATTGATCTAATTCTAATCAAATGGCATGATGAGCTCGGTATTGGGACAAACATCACCAAGCCAGAAATGAGCCAACCCAACCAGTGCCTGTTGATCACAGCCATTATTGTGCAGAAATAAAAATCAAAATTATGTTCAATTCTCAGTATTCATGGTAGTTATGTTCTACAAAGTCATCATAAATACTGCAACTTCAAACTCTTGAGCTCAAGAAATTCTCTTGCTTCAGCCTCCCAAGTAGCTGGTGCCACAGACACCTGCCACAATGCCCAGCTTTTTCATTTTTTTCTTTTTTGTAGTGACAGTGTCTCATTCTTGCTCAGAGCTGGTCTCAAACTCCTGAGCTCAGGCAATTCGCCTGCCTTCTCCTCCTTGTATTCTGCATGCTTCTGTTTAGAAATGCCTCATTGAATAGATATCACTGACTGGATTACATTGTGCCAGCAGCACTATGACTTGTGCCCTGAATGATATTTCTGTAACACAGATTTCCTGGACATTGCATATTCCATCTTCCTTGTGTTTAGAGACACAGACAGTTTTTCAGCTTGGTTCCTGGGGCTGTCTCAATTCTATTTTTATTATTTACTTATTTACTTACTTAAATTTCAAATTAATATGAGAGTACAAATTTTTAGATAACTTTGTTCTCTCTTCCAAGGTAAAGTTCCAGTTGTAAAAGAAAAAAAAAAAACCCAGGGGAATCCTGAACACCCTCACATTGTGCCAATTAGGTGAGATCCCACCATATGCCTTCCCTCCTGTCAATCATCCTCCCTCTCCCCCTTCCCTCTTCCTCCTCCCTGTGCCCCTGTACTAGACTATATTTGTGTTTTATTGTTCATATGATGATGTAATTGTTTACATATTGATATCATATTATTTATTATTGAGTAGATAGGATATTTGTTTTTCCATTATTGTGATACTTTACTAAGAAGAATGTGTTTCAACTCCATCTAGGTAAATATAAAACATGTCAAGTTTCCATAGTGTACATACACTACAGTTTGTTGATCCATTCATGGGTTGATGCACGTTTGGGTTGCTTCCATGATTTGGCAATCATGAATTGAGCTGCAAGAAATATTCTTGTGCAAATGTCTTTGTGGTAAAATGATTTTTGTTCTTCTGGGTCGAAACCTAGTAATGGGATTGCAAGATCAAATGGATGGTTGACGTTATTTCTTTGAGGATTCTCCTGGGACTGTTTCAAACAGCAAAATCACCAAGAAGATGCACAAATGTGCAGAACACAGGCACTTAATAGACAATGAAAATGACACTTGTTTACAGAGTATCAGTTGACGTAGCTGGGAAGGTGCGTGGTGGGTGATATAAATTTCTTTCAACTCTACACAAGTCTGAAAAATGACTGCAAAAGTTCTTGAAGAGTTGATGTGGGGGGTTGCAAAATTTAAGAGCTACTCAGCCGAATTCACAAAAACAGAATTCAGCTGTACTTAGAAAGCAACCACAGGCTATCCACAAATCTCATGTTTGTAAAGTTCTATAATTACATATCACTCATTCTTTAGGCCATCAATCAATTCCATGTGTTCAGAGTTTTTGTGTGTTTGATTATTTTCTGAAGAACATGTTGTGTGATAATTAGCATGCTAAGCATTTTACATGACTTTTCAGAATTCGCTCAAGTTTCCTTCTTTTTGTTTTGTTTTGTTTATTTTGTTTTGTTTTATTGAGACAGAGTCTCTGTCACCCTGGGTAGAGTTCAATGTCATCATCACAGCTCACAGCAACCTCAGATTCCTGGGCTCAAGTGATCCTCCTGCCTCAGCCTCCCAAGTCCCTGGGACTGTAGGTACTCACCACAATGCCTGGCTATTTTTATTTTATTTTGTTGTTTGTGGAGACAAAGTCTTGCTCTTGCTTAAGCAAGTCTCCAACTTCTGAGTTCAAGTAATCTTCTGCCTCAACCTCTCAGAGTGTTGGGATTACAGGCCTGAGCCACCGATAGGTGACTATGTTAAGTAGCAACCTGGATAGAACTGGAGAACATTTTCTAAAAGAAGTATCACAAGAATGGAAAATAAATACCACATGTATTTAGCCCTAAACTGGAGCTAGTTGATCAATATTTATATGTACATACATATACAAAGTTAAATATTGGGAGAGGGGAGGAGTGTTGGAGTAAAATCACATCTAACAGGTGCAATGCATATATTCTGGGTGAAGGGCACAGTTACAAATTAAAATGTCAAAGCAAACTATGTAACCAAAATATGTGCACCTGTGTAAAACTATGAAATAATTTTTTTAAAAATTTGTTCTACGCAAGCCACTCTGAATAGTTGGTAAGCTTGTAAAAGCAATATCGTGAAAGTAACTGTGGAAAGAAATAAAAAAAAACTTTTTAAACATTAGTCTTACAGGAATTGGGAAATGTGCCCAAACTCAAGAGTGATTGCTTTGGAATTCAATCCCAGGTCAGACAAGCAGCACAGGTTATCAATAGTTACAAGGAGATCAGGGACGACCATCAACTTTTTTTTTCCTTCAGTTTTTAGCTGGGTCTGCGTTTGAACCTGCCACCTCCAGCATATGGGGCCAGCGCCCTACTCCTTTGAGCCACAGGCGCCGCCCACCTGCATCGACTTTTCTGCATTGCCTCTTGCTTGAGATTGAATTCTGTTTTTCCTTCTGTTTCTCTCAAATGCTTTATCATCTTCTCCTCTTATGCTAAATGTCACTCTAATTTTCCTCTTTGGCCCTGTGTCTATGTGCTCAATTCCCTCACGTTGGAGGTCCCAGCTTAAAGACATTTTGTTCCTGAAATCCTAGCAACAAGCTCCTCAAACCAAACTAAAACTTTCTCTCCTGCTTTCATTTTCACATGATTTGGTCACTTGTTATATTGTACCTTTGTTAACGGTCTGTTGTTTGAGTTCTTCCAAAGTTAAAATCCTCACCTCCAAGGCGATGGTGTAGGAGGTAGGGACCTTGGGAGATGATGAGGTTGTGAGGGTGAAGCTTCATGGATGAGATTGGTGTCTTTATAAAAGGGAACCCAGTGAGCTCTCTGATCCCTTCCACCAGGTGAGGACACAGAGAGAAGGCGCCATCCATGAACCAGGAGTGAGTCCCCACCACTCACAGCACCTGCCATGCTGGGATCTTCAACCTTCAGAGCTGTGAGCAATAAATGTCTGTTGTTGGTAAGCTTCAGTGTCCTTATAAAGGGACCCCAGAGAGCTCCCTGGCCCCTCCCACCCTGTGAGGACACAGTGAGAAGGCTCCATCTATGAACCAGGAGCTGAGTCTCCATCACTCACAGCATCTGCCACGCCGAAATCTTGAACTTTTAGCCTCCAGGACAGTGAGCACTTAATATGTGTTGTTTATAAGCCTCGGTGTCCTTATAAAAGAGACCCCAGAGAGCTCCCTCACTCCTGCCATGATCTGAGGAAAGAGCAACAAGGTCCCATTTATGAACCAGGAGTGAGTCCTCACCAGACACAGCATCTGCCATACTGGGATCTTCAGCCTCCACAGCTGTGAGCAATAAATATGTTTTTTTATAACCCTCGGTGTCTTTATAAAAGGGACGCAGTGAGCTCCCTGGCCCCTTCCACCAGGTGAGAACACAGTGAGAAAGCATCATCTATGAACCAGGAGCTGAGTCTCCATCACTCACCGCACCTGCTACACCAGGATCTTGGAATTCCACCATCTAGGACAGTGAACAATACATGTCTGTTGTTTATCAGTCTTGATGTCCTTAAAAAGGGAACCTAGGGAGCCCCCTTACCCCTTCCACCAGGTGAGGACACTGTGATAAGGCGCCATCTATGAACCAGGAGCTGAGTCCCCACCACTCACAGCATCCGCCACTCCAGGATCTTGAATCTTCAGCCTCCAGGACACTGAGCACTTAATATGTGTTGTTTATAAGTCTCAGTGTCCTTATAAAAGAGACCCCAGAGAGCTCCCTCACTCCTCCAACCATGCGAGGCCACGGTGAGAGGGCACCGTCTAGGAATCAAGTACTGAATCCCCACAAGACACAACATCTGCCTGCCACACTGGGATCCAGGGTCTCTAGCCTCTGGGACTGTGATGAACAAGGGTTTGTTGTTTATAACCCACCTGCTCTGTGGAATTTTGTTATAGCAGCTTGAATGAAGTAACCACTTCCCAATCTCCCTTTCTGTAACTTACCTGTGTATGTTTGGCTGCAAGGTGCTCCATCTTCCCTACCCTCGTCCACACAGGCAGGCATCTCCGTAGCTTTGACATGCACCGCGAGGTATTTTGAGTCCCTACATACCTGTTGAGTTGATTTAAATTCAGCACAGTAAAGAAGAAATAGACAACTTGGGCTCAAAGTACTTAATTCCAAATTGCATACTTGCAAAAAATAATCTGAGGACGAAGAGTGTGGGTATAGACTTTGTGAAGACATTAAGCAAGGGCTGTTTATCTGTCTGTACCAGGATGCTGGCGAGAGGTTTTTTTGTTTGTTTGTTTGTTTTTTGTTTTTGGCCGGGGCTGAGTTTGAACCCACCACCTCCAGCATATGAGGTGGGCGCCCTACTCCTTTGAGCCACAAGCACGGCCCTGCTGGTGAGAGTTTTTAGAGACTCCTTGTGACGCATTACTTGGGTTCAAATATTGAAGGCACATTTCCTGACCGGGTGACCCTGCCTAGTTTATTTATACCAGTCTCCAGACTATAAGACAGAGGTAACAATAGTCACTTATCCATGGTGATGGTATACATTAAATAAGAGTACAGAGCCACCAAACTCCACCGTTTCTATCCCTATTAAGAGGGCTCCAGGTATGTTGGCGGATGGAAACATTAGTAATATATCCAGGACTTGCTTGCCCAGGGACAAATGTCAGAAAGACCTTTCATAGGGGCACAAGGAGGTATTTGTTTGACTTAAACTTCTTGGTGAAGAGAAATGGGCATGACTTTTGAAAATAGATTTCTATTTCCATTAAAGTCTCTTTAACAGAACATCTGTGCAGACAAGTCAATTAGATCCAGGTGCCTCTTTTCTGCTCCGCCTGGGCCGTGATTTTAACTGGCTAGGACGGGTATCTCCTCTGCTCTGGTACAGGGATGCAGTTGTTTTTTAATGCTTCTCATTGAGTTAGGAGGAGATGGTTTGAAAGCGTTTGGTGTGCCATCTTGATTTTAGAGCAAAATATATGCACCAACATCTGTCTACAATTATCTCAAGTGGTAGGGAAGGCATCGACGTATTCATTTATCTACAATATGCTATTTTTTTTTTTCTGTACTACATTCTTAAAAAAGAAAACATTGTATTAAAATAAGGCCAGCACAAAATTTCACCATCTTCACCATTTTTACTGTACATTTAATGCTACTGCACAATCTAGTAGCATTAAATCTACTGGCATCATTGCCCCCACGTCAACACCGACCATCTTCAAAACATTCTCATTTTGCAAAACTGGAGTTGCTGACTCACATGCAGCATTTTTTTTTTTTTTTTCAGATTTTAGTCGGTGCTGGGTTTGAACCTGCCACCTCCAGCCTATGGGGCTGGCGCCCTACTCCTTTGAGCCATAGGCACCGCCTACCATTTGTTTTTAAGTTAGGGCTTCATACTCAAAATATTCAAATGGTGGTGTTTTGATCAATGATCAAACAAAAGAAAGTTTTTATCCCTTCCAACTCAATCTAAACCACTAATAGTATAAATATGGGCATGTGCTTTCGGCTTCTGACATATTCACTCCAAAACCCTGCACACCAGCCATGTCATTTTGTGTTAGTTGCAACTGGCTTGCGTGCATGTCACCTTCCATAGCAACCCCAAAACAGAACATAGCACTGCTTCCAACTTCATCAGCAGATCTGGGTATAGTCTGCAGGTTGGGAGGTAGATGGTTGCTCATTAAACATTATTTTTTTTAATTAATTTTAAATCATAGCTGTGTACATTAATGCGATCATTGGGCACCATACATTGGTTTTATAAACAGTTTGACACATTTTCATCACACTGGTTAACATAGCCTTCCTGGCATTTTCTTAGTTATTGTGTTAAGACATTTATATTCTACATTTACTAAGTTTCACACGTGCCCTTGTAAGATGCACCGCAGGTGTAATCCCACCAATCAC